>JAHZND010004158.1:0-25875 GCA_027744115.1 Acrocyrtus sp. NNG-2020 | reverse complement strand
ATAAAAATAAATATTTTAGAGCTGATAGTAGCTTTTATGTTGCAGTACCTGATGCATTTTTCTTGTTCATCACCAGAAATCTATTTAAAAACGAACTCACTAAAAATACATTATATTACTATTACTACAGCCATTCACTAGTCTTGTTTTTCCATACAACAATTCATTCACGCAGACTTTTGACATGAAGCTGACAGCAAGAGGAAAGATCTGACCGAAATTTTATTTGGAGTTCATTTACCCTGCTAGACTGTACTAGTCAAGGTTACCAAATTCTACAAAAGAATACTGGACGCGAGTTTTTTTCTGTGGATTCGGATTCTATTTTAATTTTTTTAAAAAAACTACTTGAACTAATTAATACTGCGCCTATGCAAGTTAAAACTAAAAAAATGCCGCGCATTTGATACTTTTTTCTTTGTTTCAGAATTCTGACATCAGCAATGCAATGCAGTGCTATAGTAAGGTGGCGTACAACGACTTGCTATTTTCTATTTTGAACGATAAAATGCAAATGACTTTTGCTTTCTTGTCACGTCGTCCGTTGTCCCTGCTTTCCGCCGCGCACCAAAAATTTTGTGCTTTGCAGAAAAAAAAATGAAAAAATGCTTCTGGATTGCTCCACAGTCAGGTACTGCGCACAAGCTCTATTCTCGTTTGTTACTGCTGCTAGCGGAAAGGCAGTATACTTCGTCCGTTCTCCAGAGGTGAACTCGGGAAATAAAATAGAAGCCAGGCAGGAGCCCAGCGCAGAAGAACAAAGTATAATCAGCTGAACCGTAAATTTGTGCGCCGCGCAGGATATAGGCAAGAAGAGAGTGCGGAGCAGTGCAGTGGGTGAACACTAAAAGGACAGAAGCTCCTCTCCTCAGGACTCAGGACGTCACAAGGAGAATGAAAATGAAGTAAACTGAGCTGTTTTTCTTTGAATGACAAATTGCTAGGTTCTTTCAATTCGGTTGTCGAGGTTGACACAGTCACTTGAGAATTTTTTTTGCTCTTCTTGCTTTTCTTCAAGTTACCCAAGGGATCAGTTTTACTGGAAGAAGAAAGTGTTCAAGTTAATTAAATTACATAACGCTAGCAAGGAAAAATATTAAGTGCTTCAGGTTGTGATTGAAACAAGCAAATTGCCAGTAATAATGGAAGTCGAATTTGACATAACGACGCCAACAAGGAGTGTATCTCGAAAACGCCAACTTGGTAAGTTTCAGAATATATAATATTTATTTTTATAATGAGGTCAAGGTGAAGGTAGCAATTTATTTAAATGTGACTAAAACTGTGAAGATCGTGACGACTACGCTGAAGAGGAAACTGATTCGTTCGATTTTGATGATGTTCGTCCCATGCGTAGAGGGCGTAAGGAGGGAAGAAGGGTTTCCGGAGTGTATCGCGAGATCAAGGATCTCCATAACATAGGGAAGGATGTTCAAGTGATGGAATTAGTAATGTCGAGAATGACAACGAAGGATGTCCTGTTGGCAGGCTGTGTATGCCCTACGTGGCTTATCATAGCTTATCGAGTTCTCCGTAAACGGCTGGGGAATCAGGCTTTTTTACGACTCCATCATAACTGTGTATGAAAAAGAATTTTTAAAGCAATAATATTAACATAAGTATTTAAATAAAAAGTTTATTTCATCATCGTATATTTTTGTAGTGTCCTAGCCAAGAATTGTGGGTGAGCTGGGAGCTCCACTACCATGAGGAATTGCTGACGGGAACGGAAGATGAAATCACAGATAGCGACAGAACAGATCAATCTCTTAAAAGCTTCGTGCCTGGCATACAGGCCATAATATCAGTTGGAAACAAGAATTCTCATGAGCAGCTTATCCACAGTTCGAATTTTATGCATAAATCAAAGATTCTTACAGTTAACGTTAATTTAGAATTTTAAGTAGAGAATGTTAAAAGAAAGAGGACTTACTTACTTCAATGGGATTTTACTTATAATACTTACAGGAGATGCTAAACTACCATTTAGACAAGATTTTGTTTACGCTATTTGTCGTAATGCGATTATCACAGCCCCAAATTATTCCTTTGTGGACACGATCTGCAGCAAATTTGACTCCGGTACTGCGGTACTAGAAAGCATTTTTATTCCCAAATCAGAAAATTTTACAATGAAGGGATTTGGACTGGAATGGGAACATGATTTTTGGACGGTATAACAGTATACCAATAATGCTAGTCCCTATTTGTATTTATTTTTTAAAAGTGTATTTGGTTTTTTAAAGATTGAAGATACCAGAGAAAAGGTCAAAGTGTACGAAGAAGACCTCGGTGGCAGCGATCAAAAACTCACCGCGTTACTCCTGATTAAATACATGGATAATGAGAAAATTCGCTCTTTTGTGGAAAGTTTTGGGACGCACTACAAGTACAAAAGATTTCTTCGCATAATGAGATACTCACAGTTTATATATGCTCATAAAAATTCTTTGAATTGTTTTCAGTTCTGCAAGTATCTTGGAAGGCGACGCTGAGGATATAGGCTGTAACAGAATGAAAATTACAGATGATGCCTCAGTAAACTCAAATTAAAAATTTGAATGTCCTAATAATTATATTGACTTTAAGCGCGTGTTAATTTTTGTAAATGTTTTTTCAGGCGGTTGGGTACGCAATTTATACTGGTGCTGGAGCAACTGCTACCATATACGAAATTGACTTTTTGAAGGATAACGCCAACAGCATTTTACAACTTGTAAGTGTAGAACATTCTTCAGAACATGCTTTTTAAATATTATCTAAATTCAATCTTTATTTTATAACGTTTGGTGTTTGGTAGCGGACTAATTTTTAAAATAAAAAATTGCAGATGAAGGACCAAGTGGATTCACATACAAATAATTTTTGCTTTATGTTCTACCGCGATGCAAGACAACTTATTGAGTGTAAGGACAAGGACGCGAACGATGAATGGGGAGATTGGTCGAAAACCTACCACCCGGAGCCAATTATGGAAGAAGTTACCAGTAGGGTTAGGGAGGCGTTACCTTCAACACCTTTTGTCGGTATCAAGTCCCTCCATCCATTTAAAACGAAAGTGGACAATAGGAGCTCAAACATTCAGGGACAATCGTCCAATAGCTTCACTGCAGCTTTTCTGCTTTTAACTTATCTTTAAAACGACTGCCGTTTTAAAATCTATTTTCTACTAAATCCTGTTTATTCTATTACTCTAAAATCAAAATCTACTTAAAAACTTTCATTTTTAGTCAGCAACAGAGAGAAAGAAAGATCGGCAAATTTACTTTTCTGACTGTGCATGAAATTTTTCCACAGCGCTTAGATACTCATGATACATTATACTCATCGTCTGAATGGCCAAAGTTCAACGTCATATTTACTAATTAAGTTATTTTATCTTATGATATTGATTAACAATGGAGATGCATTGTACTTGTGTATATTTTGTTTAAAAGTTTTAATGCTAATTAAGCAAACTATGTTTTAACTGTTTTAACTAATTTAACTATAAGTGCAAAATTAATTTAAGCATTATTTATTGTTGTAATTTTATTGATCAAAACATTAATATTTTTGTTGCTAAATAAATAAATTGTTACAGATATTTAAACATGAGTGGCATCTGTAATTTTCTCACGTTGCCCCAATCATCGTAATATCTTCATATCATATTTTAAACGGAAGAACTGACTATGAGTTACCAGGAGGAGCCAGCTTTTATCAAAATCATTTCCATCATGGAGCTCATAAGAGTTGAACAAAGTAATTTAGCACGACGTCCAAAGATATATTTACGAATGACTAAAAGGATCGGAACGTACTCTCCACCCCTTTCATTTCATAATCATAAAAATATATGCATAAGCGGAGTACTTGTTTACAGTAACTGCAAACTGCTGCTCAATCATAAATGACAATTACGAAATTTGATGGAGTGTACATTGTAGCAAGAGAGTGGAGCTTGACTAGGGCGAGGATGCAAAGTGAAATGAGGGAGATAAATTCGAGTTCATTTTCTTTTGGAAGGAAACTAAAGATTTTGTACTTCAAGATAAGAAAAACAGTCGCAGAAACAAACTGTGTAAAGCACTCACTCATTAGAAGGTTTTCATGGCAATCCCTTCTGCATGATAAAGGGTGCTACTGCTGCTGATCTATGAACTACATAAATTGAAATGAAATCATGGCTTATAAATTTGAACATCAGCATATATTCTGTATTTTTCATTAATGCCTAGCTACTGTGGACAGTAGAAAACGGACTCATGGCAGTTGGTTGTATAGGTGGGGCAGTATGGTTCAAGTTCAAGTTAGAAACCTGCGAGTTCATATTTGGCAAGTTAAAAGGTGAATTATTATAACCAGTTACAAAAACGATATTTTAAGCAGTAGTTTGATTTGTACTTCCTAATAGAGTCTGTGAAAATTGCGAAGGTAAGATAAAAGGCCAGCTTACGGGTTAATATATAATTGTTTAATGTTATGTTGCTTAAAAAGAAAGCTACAGTAAAAGCAAGTCGGCAGGGTTCCAATATTGGTTTACATTTAGAAAAATTTAAGGATTTAAAAGTTTCAAATTCGATTGGCTAGGCCAGATCGTGATGACTGATTTGCAAGGACCTGTCCAATTATTTTCATTTGAGGGGAGCGTTCTCCAATTGAAGGAGGAGACTCTGGAAAGATTGTGTCATCAAGTGGGAGATAGGAAGGTGGTTTTATTGTCAGCATTTGGAACACTTTTAACTGGAAAAAGTCTCTTGCTCAATTACTGCGCAAGGGCGCTTTCGTGTTTAGAACATAATTTAGATGGAGGCGACCTAATTGGATCTTCTAAAGAAAGAAGTAGACTGACAGGATTCAAAATGGGGAACGGGCTAAGGGTAAAAACATTTCAAATGAAGCAGAAGATTTATACATCTAAACAATAAGTTCTTAAAATTTCTTCTTCAAGGTCTCATCTCATCCGCAGACAAAAGGTATTTGGATATGGAATCGACCTTTCCTTCTAAATTTATCTGGCGAGGATGTCGCCGTAGTGTTGATGGACACCCAGGGTATTCAAAGAAACACATCCTGCTCTAGGGAGCAAACCACAATGGCAAGTTTAAGTCTGTTGCTGTCATCCGTCAGCATTTTCAACGTGTGTGAAAATTTATCTGAAGAAGTATTGGGCTATCTATGGCCTACACTAGAGTATGGAATGCTAGCAATGAACTGTGCGATTTGGACAGAAAAACCATTCCAAAATCTTCACTTTTTGATTAGAGATTGGGGCGAGAGCATGGAGTATCGCTGTGGAGATGAGGACGGAGATTCATTCTTGCAACTGCTGTTAAACGTGAAAACTACTCACTCTAAAGAGCAACGTTTAATTCGAGAGAGCTTAAGCCGATGCTTCGGGAAAGTTAATGCCTTCTTAATGCCCAGAATTGGAGATAAAGCTTCTGATCCCAGATTTACTGGCTGCGTAGTCGACCTATCTCCTAGATTTAAAGAGATGCTGGAGAAATTTGTTGCCATAGTCATTTGCAAGGATAATCTGCAAGTGAAAACATTCTGTGGAATTAAAGTTAACGGCCAGCTATTAAAAAAGGTTATACTGCTCTTAGGAAAGGAATTTCGTGAACGGGATCCTTCCCCAAAGGATTCCGTAAATATGATCATTAGGATGCTACAAGATGAAGGTGAAATGAAAAGTTTAGATTGAGTATTCAGAACAGAGTTAAAAATGAGTTATAACAAAATATTCAACACGAATGCTATTTTATGCTGATCTTATAGTTATTGAATCAATTCTGATTTTACCGGACTGGACTGTATGTGAAATTACCTAAGTTGCCTAAGATTTTTGTTGGTTTTGAGATATGTATTGTTGGATAGGGAGACCAACTGTAAATGTCAGTTGATATAGCAATTAAATAAAGATTAGATTAACATCAACAAACCTGAATATTTTCTGATGCTTTAATTCCTTTAAATTTCCAGTAAATGGATAACATGAATCTGTTTTTGCGTCTCAATAGTTTCAGCAAAAAATACCTTTATTGCAAGAATTAGTGATCTTAGCTCATTATTAGTTATTAAAGACACCTATTGAAAATGGTCTGCATAGCCTTTTGGTTTACCAGATTTATTGTTGTCAGTGTAATATGTTAATGAAATCATGCCGGTAGTGTGTGTTGGGTACTTTAGCAAAAAAAAGTCAATTCGCGTATATTGTCGGTTACGTGATGTATTTACTTGATATTTGTATATATTTCATATGAGTTTCTTACACTAACTACTGGAATTCCGGAATAAAAAATAACATGATTTGACATGCAATGCAGAATCCATTTAAATTCTTTCTTTGAAAAAAAAACGTCTGCTCTTGCATCATATCATCATCACGTCACATTAAAAAACTCCAAAGAATAAACAAGCCTCTGAATATGGCCCATTGAAATACTCTTGCACACCGAGCGAAGTCTCCCTTTTTAACAGTACTAAAGTACTAATTTACTTTTGTAATGGCTTCGTTCAAAAAAATAGGAGATGATAAGACAGGAGACAGCCAGCGCAGCGGTTTTACATGTCACTGTTTATGCCTACCGATATGAAGAGGGTGCGGGAGACGGAATTGCAAATAGGTAGCCATGTAGCACATTATAGCATATTAGCAAAGCAATAAAACTCATTTCATTTTCAATAACATGCATTTTTACGGCTGCGATTCTTCAAGCTTTGATTTTTATTTTCGCAATAGCATTTCTCAACTGCGACAGATTCGGAGAAACTGGGCTACGCGTTTTTATTCTATTTAAGAAGTGCACCGGTGAACTGGTGGTTGGAATTCATTCCAATTTTTTATTCATAAAGTTTCTCTGTTTCTTAAATTTCCGCTTATGTAATTCTATTGACATTCCCTGCAAAGTTCTGGATAGCAAATTACTTTTGCTATAAATAGAATAAGATGGAAATAGAGCAACTGATTAAAAAAAGAAATGCTCAGAGACGCAGACAGAGTGCGATACAGAAATTGGTCCAAGCGAAGTCGGTATGGCAAGCGTTTAGCTAAAAACCCAGTTTTATAATTATTACTTTTGGCTGCCAGTGATTAATCCAGGTCATATTCATTTCAGGTGCACCAGCACGTCTGCAGCTACTTGAACATTGACGACCTGAAAAATTTGCGTCTGGTTACCAAGGGCTTTAACAAAATGTGCGAAGCTACCTGGTTCAGGAAAACTGTCCTGCCGATCTTTCCGGAAACGCTGATCATGTGCAAGAGGTGTGAACGGATTGAAAAAGCTTGTTTTGCACCAACTGTGATCAATATGCAGGAGGTTTTTCAACTTGATCTAATGGAGTTTGACAGTGTCATGAAAGCTAACAGCGTTTCCCCACTGCCCTCAAAATGCAACTTTAAGATCATAACATACAGCTTGAAACATTTGCTGCCAAAGCATCATTTTTGGAAGACAATAGGACCGAAGATTGATTACTTAACTATTGCTAGGAACCCCAACGATACTTCACTTGGGCTTATGTATACTTTACAGTGGATTATGAGGAAGTGTTATAATCTCACTGGAATACGGATAAGTGATGATAAATTCAATTTTAAAGATGCGTTATGCTGCCGATGCGAGATAAAGATTGGACGTTCCCTCCCACTCAAAGGTGAAGGTAGTTCCGAGGAGAAAGTCAACTTGAGCCTGCAGGTCGACCCACTCTCCAGCATGGTCCACATTGGGAAGTCAGAAGCTGGGCTATTTTCCGAAATATTTCGCAATTTAAAGGTCAGTATTATTTTTTGCCAGCTTGATGTATCAGTTTGTTACATCCAAATTACGTTGACGGCTGCAATTAGCATAATGCTAATATTTAACTATATATTTTAACAGACATTGAAGGTCAACTCCAACGGCTCTGGAGTGCTTAATGTACTCAGATATACTACTGGCAAGCCACAGATTCAACTAAAGAGACTTGAGTTGGACGAAACAGGCTACGATACACACTATGATGAACTGGCGGAATACCTTGCGGATTTCTGTCCTCCGCTGGAGTGCTTGCGCATCACTGTGCACTGCACTCCGTTTGCTACAAAACCTGAATTGATCGAGCAGCTACTCCTACTGTGCCCGGGAACAAATTTAAAGAAATTGCAGTTGAATGGTTATGTACCAAGCAAATTTCCAAACGAACCTGAGCAGGAATACATTGACATTACCAGCTTTTACTTCCCCCTTTTAACACATCTTTGTCTTAGCGGGAAAATACACTTTAGCTTGGCTGCAGCTACCAAAATGAAGAATCTGAAGGTGCTTCAGATGAGCACAGGTTACGTTATGTTTGATGTAACTAGTAACGATAGCGACAACCAGCTCCTCCAGCTGGAACATCTTCGCTTGATTGGGTGCCCGAAGCAACATTTTCTGACCGAAATGAAGACTGTTGCTGCTTGTACTCCGAACTTGGAGTTGCTTGTGATTGAGTTTGGGAACTGTCTTTGTAAGGAAAGTCAGGAGAATGGAGGTGTCAAAAGGCGTATTTCTGGTCCCTTCTTACGATACAAAGCCACACTAGCTTGGAGATACAGAGAGATGGAAATTCAAACTGAATACGCAGGAGCAACTGATCCCACAGAAGTAGAGGAGGAGGATGTAGAGGATGCGGAGCCTGTGGAGAATGAGGAGCTTGAGAGAGGTGAGAAGTACAATGAGGAGTTTGAGGGAGGTGATAAGTATGTGGAGAATGACGACCTTGGGGAAGGTGTGGAGTATGTGGAGGATTGGGAGCTTGAGGGAGGTGAGGAGTATGTGGAGAATTGGGAGCTTGAGGGAGGTGAGGAGTATGTGGAGAATTGGGAGCACATGGAAATTTCCACGTGCTCCCTCCCTCAAGACCTTCATTTAAATGAGGGTCTTGAGGGAGGCGAAGAGACTGTAATGAATGAGGGCCTTGAGGGAGGCGAGGAGTGTGTGAGAAATGAGGAACATTTGAAAGAAAATGAGGGTCTTGAGGGAGGCGAGGAGACTGTAATGAATGAGGGCCTTGAGGGAGGTGAGGAGACTGTAATGAATGAGGGCCTTGAGGGAGGCGAGGAGTGTGTGAGAAATGAAGAACATTTGAGAGAAAATGAGTCCTCAGAAGTAGATGAAACCGTTGAAGCAGTGGTGAAGGCTTTAGTAGCACTAAAACTGTGAGATACAAGACATTCCTTTCTTACGAACTATAAATAATTTTATAAGAGATGTACCCTCTGTAGAAGCTTTAAGTGTGAAGAAAGTTTTGGTAATATCATTCATTTTTAAGCCACATTCAAAAAGTTTGTGACACTACATCAGTGATTTCTGTGATGAAACTTTAATAAATGTCGTTCTGTAATTTTCTAATTTCCTTTTTGTTGAATAAATTAGCAACTTTTGGACTACTTAATTAAATATATGTGCAAATTAAACTGGCATTTTGGCACTGCTATTTAAGAGTTCTTCATTACTAATACTAGATTTATCACTTCGACTTTAATGAGTACGAGTTACGACTGTGTCTTGAAGCTTGAAACAGATAACACCTCCCTAAATCCGACATATCGCGATCGCGGCTCCGAATATGAATTCTAATGCTAAACTCTTATGTTAAATTCTCTATGCTAAACTCTAATGTTAAATTCCAATGCTAAACTCTAATGTTAAATCCCAATGCTAAACTCTAATGTTAAATTCCAATGGTTTAGCCCATTTTCTATCACGAGTAAATTATTAAGACAGCCCAGGCGGCACTAGTTACTGTTACTTTTTACAGTGCGTAGGATATGGAAGTTTTTGCAATATGATTGTTTCTATAATTTCTACAATAGCGATAATAATAAATTGGTCTTTAAACGTGATTTTATTAAATAATTATTAATTTTTTACGCTGATACGGAAGTGTTTTAAGTAGGTAACAAAGGGATAAAGTCACACGAGTTCATAAAAAGAAACGTATATAATTCATTTTCTAAATTGAAATAATATTCTGTCTTGATATTTGCTGTTACCTAAACTGAATGGCCGCAAAACCTCTTTTATATCATCGCCATTGTCACTGGAGACAGCTTCAAGATTTTCTGGTTCTCGGCCTCATTTTTGAAAACCGTCCCACTGCAATTTCAATTAGCACTTTGTATCAGAATTTCATAATAAAAATAATAAAATTATTAACGCAGAGGGTGAAGCAAAATTTATTTTTAGATGCATACACCGAAACACATCTCGTCCTTCTTCGACATTGTCCCGATGAATTTTAATTGCCTCCTTAGCAATGATACTGGTAGGGTGATACTTCCACGGACAGCAAGTTAAGTGGATTTCGTATGCTTGCAGCGGGTGATCCACTGGAGAACCACTGCATGGTAATAAAGTTGTACTGGCTCTAAGACCCTTCTGCGTAAATTTCAACAAATTTTTGGTATTTCCATCCTCCTTCATTTTCATAACTTCTCTGATCATTGCATCCCGCCTGTCATAACTTGCCGGGTCAATATCCGTTTCATGAACCAGTATTTCATGTGCCATACAACCGGCCATATTCACGAACTGTTGGTGGCAAGTTGGACACTTGAAAATTTCACCATGGCTATGGCGTTTGATGTGGAAACGGAACTTTTTATAGTCTGAAAAGGAACCAACCCTAGTTGTCGGACACCGGTGACAAATATAAAATGGGTCTCTTTTCTTCCTCTTTGGCACCTCCTCGTCGCTATCGTAAACTGTAATGATGGGCTGTTCCCATTCATTCCACTCTTCTTCAGATTCATCCGCAGGAATTCCTTGTTCATAATCATACTCCGCATCAGGTTTCACATTGTTGATAACATTACAGATTACAATGTTGTCACTTTCGGAGACACGCATTTTCTTGTTGATACTTTCCAGTGGTGACACCGATGAGCTAGCCGCTTCCTTTGGTCGCTTTTTCGGATACTCTTCAGATCCTAAAAATAAAATACATAGATTTCATCCCATTCACTAAAAAACCAAATTCGTCAAACAGCTGTAGCTTCTCCTGGAGCAGCCTAAATTATTCGTTTATTCGTTACCATTATTCTGGGACACCAATTGAGCTTCTTCCCATCCTTCCGATTTTGCTTCTTCCAGCGTAGACTCATTATTAATTGCCGCCACTTCAGGAACTTTAAGGGTAGCAAAATTAAAGTTTGCTTGTTTATAACTAACGCTACTTGTCATCCTGAAAAAGTACTTATCTGGTACGCAAAAGTACAGTGAACTTTTAAAGCCAATTGATTTAAAATGCCTTCACTTTTTGGCAACTTATTTGCTTAAACTAAATGAAAAAGGAGACGACTATTTGAGTAAATTTCACTACATTCGTAAGTTATCCAAAATTGTTGAAGTATGAACCGGTTGTTTGCAAAAAAAGTAGTACATTTTGCAGTTAAATCTACATCTAATACATCACATCTTCAATCTTGTGCCTAAGCATCATCCATCATCATTCATCATCATCAGCTACATACTCTTCTAACGTAAGAATGCTGTACCTGCTAAAATAGCTAGGTATATCAAGTGCAGGGGGCTGTTAGAAATTGGCTACTTGTCAGGGGCAAAGTGAGGCACTTACATACCTCCTTTGCCTTTGCCCTACTACGTCTACTCCTCCCTGCTTTTAAAACAGGGCAGTCAATTATGAAGTCTCTCCATCAGTAACAGCCAAGTACGTGATGATAATGATGGGTAATATTAGCGATGCGGTACAACAAAGAGAATGAGCTAGATTCCAGACATGCACCTTACCAAATGAAATCCGTCCCTCTAGCATCATCATCATTCATCATCATCAGCTACATACTCTTCTAACGTAAGAATGCTGTACCTGCTAAAATAGCTAGGTATATCAAGTGCAGGGGGCTGAGAAATTGGCTACTTGTCAGGGGCAAATTGAGGCACTTATATACCTCCTTTGCCTTTGCCCTACTACGTCTACTCCTCCCTTCTTTTAAAACAGGGCAGTCAATTATGAAGTCTCTCCATCAGTAACAGCAGTACGTGATGATAATGATGGGTAATATTAGCGATGCGGTACAACAAAGAGAATGAGCTAGATTCCAGACATGCACCTTACCAAATGAAATCCGTCCCTCTACTACACCATTTTTTTTAGGAAAGTCTATAGTTTTTGCCAAGTATGCAAATTCCAACCGAGATTTATTAACAGTGCAACTGATATATGGCATGGTGTTCATAATTGTTTTTTTTTAGGAAAGTCTATAGTTTTTGCCAAGTATGCAAATTCCAACCGAGATTTATTAACAGTGCAACTGATATATGGCATGGTGTTCATAGTTGTAAGCAAATACTTCTATTGTAACATGTTATGTTGGACCTACCGACTTATCATCTTTCTCTTCTTCATTAATTTGAAGAGATTAGAGAACATGAAGAATAAAAGGAGATCTAATATCTAATGTAAAATGTGGTCCATAACTCAGTCCATAGATCTTCCTGAAACCGTCTAGTTTCTAAAAATTGTGCTGGAGAAAGGGCTTTAATTCCTAATATGTGGAGGAGGATAGAAGAGACTTGTAAAGTGTCGAGATGCTGATGCCTCATACTGTTATGGAGCTACTTTTTCGCCTGTAAAAAAGAGGAGCTGACGTGGGACTGGGGAGCTGAAACCTATCGTGAAATGGGATACCTGAGCTGTTAGTATGAGCTGTGCTTTGAAGAAAGTGGCAGCGTGCTACCAGTACGCCCATTCGATTTTGAGATATTCTGCAGACTATAAGTTTGGAGGAGATTACAACTACTGGAAAATTTTTAAAAGAAAAAAAGTTGCTAACTATTCAGAGTAACTTAATGATTTTTTTTGTAACTGGAGATGGTTGTATGTGTAAAATAAAAATTGCAGCTGAAGCTAAAAATGTAAAAACATCTACATTACCACAACGCAGATATTTTTTATCATGAGTTTTAGTCATCTTTAATCAATAAACTACTAAGCCTAGCCATATTTTATGGCTGCTTACGTTTTCTTTGTCTTCACACAAAAAGAGGAGCTTAGCTTGAGTAACAGCAAAGATAAAAAGATGAATGTGAATTGCTACGAAGGAAGTCATATTAGTCTTTTGACTATTCTCTATTCATTCATAACAGCTACAGCTCAAAGCAACAAAGACAAAAGCAAGAAATTATAGCAAACTACTGTAATCGCACAATGAGAAATGAAAATCACGCACCACTGGCATGCTCTGCTCTGCCCACGTCGCGTCATTCATGATCAAAAGCTGGGCTAGCAAAAATGTAAAGGAAGAATAGCAACGCAACTTTTTTTTTGCTGACTGAAACTGTTTGTGCAAAAGGAAATGTTGCGTATTCTCAAAATGCTAAACACAATTTGATTCCTGGGATTGGTTACATTTCATAATGCCTATTAACTGCATAATACTAGAAGAGTTTTCTTATGAAATTCATCAGCCCTCTTGGTCCAAAAAAGACATGAAACCCAAACTGACAGTAATTACAATTAGGTACTTTGTACTTTGTACATGGAGGTTTTGAATTTCATGGAGAAATTTCTCATTTATTTTTTTATTTATTACTGTCTGTTGAGTAGTAAGCATTGCACTACAGTTATTATTAGAGCGATTTTTTTCTTTGAATCACGGTTTGCCTCAAGTCATCATCAAGTATTGTGCTCAAAGTTGCAATTATTAATTAGCCAAACTTCAAAGCAAATCACAGCACCCCAATCTCAAACTGCTCGCGAACAAGCAAGCAAACCAAGTTCTCTATGGGAACGTTCTTTTCCTATGACTCTTCATTGCCAAGTTTTTGCTGCTCTGCGAGCAAAAATGCTCTTTAGTCGTACGCACAGCAGAGAACAGACGCTACTCTCATACATTTACGGTATTATGCACAGGTTCATTGGCAATTTTCATAATGCAGCATCCTTTCAATCCTTTCATTTCATCCTTCCCAATCTTCACATTTTTATGGAAGAGGTCAACAAGATACAGCACAGGGTTAAAAGTTGAAGTCCTTTCTCATGATGACACCAACGACCAATAGCTATTCACGGTAGAATGACAATGTGAATGATTCATGGTTTCCATATCCGGTAAGCAACGCCAAAAAAAAACTTTTTTTCTCTCCTTTTCTATGAAGTTCACTAGCGCTCTAGCACAATAGAACAAAGCCGACAACCTGACAAAAAATAAAGTCGCAAAAATTACACCACTATTATGTGTTCCTCCTCCGCATATATATTTAAAGGAACATTTCATTACATAAATCCAAAGCCACACTCATTCTCTGAGCTGATTGAAATTTGACAGAGAAAATTATCATGATTACTACATGGACACTTTTTTAACCAGTGTGTAACATTTACTTATTGCACACATGTAAGTTTTATGTAGTCGTTGTGGACAGCTGCAAAAAATATATTATTTTTCAAGGCCGTTGTGGAACGCGCTTCTCCTTACAAGGTACAATATCGGGCTATGGAGCTCAGGAGAATAGAATAGCAAACGATGATGAGGATGATGTAAGTGCAGCAACAAAAAGGAATTGATGAAGAGGGTGGATGTGGATGTGAATTGTGGATAGTGACTAGTCAGTGATGACTGTATGTGGAAACAGAAAAGGAACTTCTCCTTCCTCTTCTACTCTATATTAATATAGCTACGGACAAATTCCAAGTAATGCACTTTACCACTATTTTTCGCTACACATTTTTGCCGTATGTACAAAAAAAAAATTCTGACAAAAGTCTCCCTTCCTCTCACTAAAAAAAGAGTATCCTAAGCCGAATCCAAAAAAAAGGCCTTGTCGTGTTATACACACGATGCCTCTGCCTCTCTATTTCTACTTTTTCGTACTCGTGTACTAGCAGATCATATGGAAAGAGCAAAGACAGGACCGCAAAAAAAAATTTGCTGTAGTTTGTTGGTGAACTAGAAAATAAAAACCTCTTTTCTGAGGGAAAATAAAAATCAGCTATCCGAAAATCGGATAAGATTTTTATTTTGTATTGCGAATATATTTATATGTGGAGTATATATAGCCTTTTTTGTTATTTTACATTCGACCGAATCTTTAAAAGGTAAACTAAATTAGTGAGGAGTTACGGGGAAAAACATTACATATTTTACAGGATTGATCTGTCCTACAATTAAATTAGATTTTTTGGGAGGACGAGTAGTAGTGTGAGAAAATAATAAAGTTGGATGAGGCAGTGCATGGATATAATAATAAAAAAAGGGGGAAGGAGTAGAAGACATGGAGAGAGCTGAGAGCGTGGGACCATTCCTGTAGAAATCTCTCAGCAGCAGCAGGAGAGAAGGAAAACGCGGTGGTGCACTCTTATTTTTTTATATTTTCCATTGCGGTTCAACGATTACTCATTTTGCACGGTATCAAATTACTAAAAATTTGAATTGATAAGTGATAGGGTGAGTTATCTTATTAAGATACTATTTGTTGAAATGTCAGTTGTGGGATAGACGTCGTCGTAGTTACGTTTGTATGAGTAGTTGAAGGGGATGTTATTTTGGAAAACTGGAATTTGGAGGGGATAAGGTGAGGAAGAATATTTGTTGACTGTCAACGGTGTTTGCTAAATAAATAGGGTTTAAATTGCAAAGTTGGGAAAGACAATTTTACACTTTATAAGAATAGTTACTTTTTGGATTGAATTTTGGAAAGTGCTGGAGAACTGGTTTTTTAGTTGAAGTTGAGTGGGACTCCAAAGAAATATAGAGGTTTGTGAACTTTTTGTTGAGTCATGAGAGGGACATGGCAACTATGTGTCATTTTATCGTCAGATAATATGATAAATGTAGTTTGGTAGTGTTTTGTAGCGGTGCTACTTGTGAATGGTGAATAGTATTTTAGTAGAAGGAAAAGCCTGGAATTTTTGCACGTTCAAGATCTCATCAGAACCTTCCCATTTCAAGTCAGCTGATAAAAAAATTGATATTTGGAGATTAAACTGTTTGGCTGATTACCACTTTTTTATGCAGGGTGAATACATTTAAATATCTATATATAAAATTGTAAGTGGTGGTGCTGCTGCTGGAGACTCTGGAGGCTGAGTAAAGTAGTCAAGTTGTTTGTGAGGTTGGGCATTGGGGTCAACACTTCTCTTGGGGTATTGGTGTTGGGATATAGTTATTTTTTTGTTGAGTGGAGACAAGTTTTTTAATATTTTGTTTAGTAGTTCAGTCAGTTCATTTATCTGCCCTGACAAGTTTTCTCCATTTAATTATTTTTGTGTCAATGTCAATGTGAGAGTTAATTTTGCCGTTTACGTTGGTTAAAGTTAGTCATTGTGAATTTAATTGGGAGGAGAAATTTTTCATGGTCCAAAGGGAAATCATCAGCTGTTAAAAGGGGACCGCAATCATGGACTGGAAAAGGTATATAACTAAAGTTGTCACTTCTCAATCATTAAATTGCAAAATGAAAGTGTTTTTTCTAAGGTTAGCTACTGGTTTCTTTCAGAATTAAAACCATTCTTTGGGGTATTTTCCGAAGTTTGGCGGTTTTGGTGAACAATCTGTACTGCATTCCTACCTATCTCATTTGGTGCATACTTCTTCATCCCGTTTATCTGATAAATCCTGATTTGTATTGGAGACTTGAGGGTCAATTTTTCCAATGGCTGCTAACCATGGTGGCGTATTGGAGTTACTCCGCCGGATACCATAGTATGCTAATAGTGAAAGTAGTTTGAGTATACCCACTAAGCACTAACCGTCACATTTATTTTGCTCATTGATTGCAGTTGTCGAGACGGGAGATGCCATCGAGAATTTAGTTAATGAGGAAACTTTGGTTCTTGTCAATCATCAGTCAACGAGTGATGTCCCTCTGCTAATGTATGCCTTCTGTGCTCGAAGGGGTCTTCTTCATAAATTAAATTGGATTATGGATGCTGTTTTCCAGTACACTAATTTCGGGATTGTGTCAACCATGCACGGAGACTTTTTCATTAATGCAGTAAGCTATGCCGTTAGAATTGGATGAGTAATGGGGGAGTAATCATTTCGTGTTATTTAAATATTCATGATTTTAAATTAAAGGGTCGGGATAGAAGGGAAGCTTCTCTGAAAGATCTAGAGACTTATCTTAAAACAAAGTTTTTGCCCCGAAAGCGAAAGTGGTTAGTTTTGTTTCCCGAGGGTGGATTTCTTCGTAAGCGAAAGGATGCCAGCAAACGGTGCGTGTTTACACTCATGCGTGTTTTTGTAGTTAATTCGGTTTTTCTATTTACCGGTTTGCTTTTGAAATTATAGATATGCCGCGAAAATGCAATTACCTAATCTTGATTACGTTACGCTGCCACGTATGGGAGCACTCGAGACAATAATAAAAACGCTTGCCCAGTCCAATTCAAGTTATGGTAAGTGATAACTGCTATTGACCAGTGACCATTAGTTGTAGCGCCTATCGCAAGTTCATATGTGTAAGCATACTAAATAACTTTTTGTTTTTTCTGCAGGGTTCGGTAATGTCCAGCAATCGCGAAAATTAAAGTATATAGTTGACATGACGATCGCGTATAATAATGGAGACCCCTTAGATCTAGGTAGTGTGATTACCGGAAGTACTCCGCCATGCAATGTGCGGATGCACTATAAAGTTTATCCAATCGATGAGGTAAGATACTACCCCTTTCTAATTATGAATTTTGAATTTTGTCCGGATATTAAGGGGAAGTAAACTGATTTAATTTTGGGCTTAGGTTCCTCACTCAGATCACGATGGAATGCAAACCTGGTTGTACAATATCTACATTGAAAAGAACAACATGTTAGGCCATTACTACAGAACTGGAATTTGGAATCCTGCATTTGCTACGATGGACATCAATGAGCAGGAACAAGTGATGAGTGACAGTGTTGGCAAGACTGACGGTAAAGTCAGACGTGCTTCTGGCTCTGATGTAGTCGATGAGGCTCGTCCACTTGAGGAGCATGATATTGGCTCTCGAATCACATATTCGAATTATATGATTAACGATCATCGTGGTGAAAATGAAATTGAGCTTGAAGGGGACAAGAAGGCACTGGCAAATAATTCCTACGAAACCGAAGATGAGCCAGAGGAAAGGGAGCAGTTGTCTGCTAAAGATAAGACCTTACATTTGGATTTGCTCAGGATTGCTATTCTCCATGCCATGTTTATTGCATCAACTCTACTTCACATTCAAATTATGCAAGCAGTTTACTATACAGTGATGTAAATATATTTATAATGTATTCTATGTGGCCACCTGTGGCGATTACGTATTCTTTAAATAATTTGTTTTCAATGCAATGTGTCAAACTATGAATTAATCTTGTGTAAAATTGTTTCAAAATTCTTGTGCATTTAAGCCTGTCTCCGTGTTTTTCACTTAAGTTCAATGAAATATAAATGTTTGTTCATACATGAAACGTTTCATTCGCGCTAGTTTTTAGATACTGTCTTTGTACCAACCAAGTTTTTCTACCTAGTCAAGCAGATATTCGCCCATCAATGTTAAGTTTTGAGAAAAAAGATTTAAATGGTATTTAGTTTTTCGGAGTCTGTTGATAATTAAAATAACGTTAACGGTGTATACTTCAATTCTGAAGCTTTTGTGAATTTGTAGTGCAACTACCCAAATTGCTTTTAAACTCTGGTAAAGGAAAAATGCAACTATTGCAGTTGTTGTATAACCTTAGTGTATGTGCCTTAAATTATTTAAGAGGAACATATTATCATGGTTCCTTATGTGAAGTAGTTGTTTTATTGTTTCACTATTAACAGCACAATTTTCTTTAGTAGATGTTGGTGCTTAGAAATTGTAGTATATTTAATCATATCATTATGAGCGAGGAAAAGTCATGTTAGTTGGTACTAGCACCTAAGTTGTAATACTATTTGTGTTTTTAGTGAGAATGGGCGTCTGAATGAGCTAACAACTCAAAGATTCATTTTTAATTCAATCTTTTGTTAAGAGCAAACCAGGTGACAACTACCTTTTGATGGATCTCAGAAGAAACTCATGCTGGGCAGTTTGCAGCTGTTGGTTTTTGGTATTGCACCATTCTAATTTGTAATTGTTTTTTAAAATGTACATACTTCAAATAGAAGCTAACACGGAAACAACGTTGTGATTGTGAAGTAAAAGTCAGTTTGATTGAGCAGAACGCCACGTAATTTCAAGATTGATCATTTATGTGATGATATTGCAGTCACAAATGTATTTAGTAGAATGACTACCTTTTGATATCTGCAATGATAAAACTCAGGATTGTCATATTCATAATATCAAATACAATATTATGTTCTAAGATATCAAATTGATCGCTAATTCTGTAAAAAAAATCATAATTCACAAGTTGCCTCTCGTTCTTTGTTTTCTTTGTAAACGTTTTTAACGCTATACAGACAGAGTGTGTACTTTGTTTTTCCTATAAACTTTTTATTACAGTATTACGATAACTTTTATGAATTTTTCTTTCTTACAACTCTTTGTTACAGAAAGTAGTCATAGATGAGTATCTAAAGTAAATGTTTAAATTATAACATAGAAACAAGGTAGTAGATGTACCAAGAGAATATAAATGTTTCGGTGAGTGCAGATGGTCCGGAGAAAAAAAATATTCACTACATTTTAATTGTCTGTGATAGAAATGTCACTTGGCTCACCTTACTGTGGGAGTTAAGATTTGATGAACCAAAGGCCTTCTTCATAAAAATGGAATGATGATGATGAAGTGGATCGAGCAATGTGAACTGTGAGGAATTTAACAAACATTAATTTGTTTGTTGCTACTGTTGCTAGATTATGACATCATGAGCGTGGGTAAACACTGAATGAGAATTTATCGAATATGTATACTTACATATAGTAATTGGCTAGTGTATTGTAGTTGAAAAAAGTGACAAGATTGTACCCATGGAAATCAAGTCCAAAACAAATCCCCAGAAAAAATATATAATGATAATTTATGTGCGCAGCTTAAATTTAATAATATTGTACTGTAAAAATAGCAAATTGGTGCTCTTTATCAGAAGTAGTTGATGGTTTTTTTTCTTACTATTACTTCCCGTCCAAATGTTTTAAATTTATTGTTCGTAGCAAAGAAGAGTAGGATGAAAAACAAAAAAAAATTGAAGTTTTTAGTTCTTAGTATTTTTGATGTCACGTGAAGCGCTTATCATTGTTTGTAAAAACTAGGAAACCAATAATAATCACATTGTAGAGTACAACTTTTATTTAGAAAATGGTTCCAGTTGAAGTTTCCAGTATCGTCACGTGGAATGATAGTTATTTTATTTTAAACGCCGTAACGACAATTTTATTTTAAGTGTATCTTATCCTTGGTTCTGTTACCGTATTTAATTTTGAATCACTTCAGTTTTCTGTCCGATGACGGGTAGTTTTAGAAGATATACCTACGTTAACGCATTTCTTTAATAGAGAAGGAGATTACATTTGAATGTCCAACTGGTCTGTGACATCATCATACAATTTTATCTAATTATACGATATTTTATCTAATATTATTATAATGACATTGCGGTTACAGTAAATGGAGTCCTAGAATACGAACTGATATTACGTTAGTGAAGTAGGAAAGAAATCCTGCATTTATTTAGAGGTTCTTAGAGTACAGCCGTTTGTTTTAAAACAAAATACATACATGTTATTGTGTCACGTGTATTTTCGTCAGATGTGTATCACTTCAATTATGCAGTTAACAAAGATAAATGTAAATGTATAAGAATAAAGTGAATTTGTTTAAATCCTTAAAAGCTGGGAAGTTACAGATGTTGGTTTTTTGTAGCGTCCAAGTTTCATCTATTTTAACCCCTGTCATCAGATTTACACTCATGATCAGTAGTGTAACATCTGCGGCAACAAGTGTTTATTAAACCTTCCTTTTATGTGGGGTGAGTGAAATTTATCTTTTGATTAGCATGTTACACACTCACTCATACAGAGCAAAGTACGTTCTAGAATTGTTTTCTGAACAACTTCATCTGGTGAAAATATTGGCTGGCTACGAATAGAGCTAAAAAAAATTATCATTTCCATCTTGATTATTGCTCGGTAAAAGAGCGCTAATAACTACCGGCGACGTATTTCTTTTTATAGGAAAGATATTCCTGTTCACTGTTTAGGTTACGTTATGCGTTAGACAATTTTAATTAATATGCGGTTGAAAACTAGGGCTACAAAAATAATGTATGCCAACCACAAGGTAAATTTGTCTGTATTTGCTTTAAAAGGTTAATAATTCCATTGTTTATTAATTGCACAAAAACCTAATTTCGCATTTCACGACTAATTACGCAAAAACAAAAGGAAAATAATTTCCTTGTGTATAGCATGATGAAATCGATGATCTCTGTGTAGATTTATTATGCAATAATATTACTTATGTACAAAATCTGTAGGCTTTCTTTTGCTTGCTCAGTTATTAGCTTCCAAATCTATCCCAATCCAATCCACCTTTTTTAGGATGCTTGAGTTCCCTATTAGCATTATAGGATTTCCTATACTTTCAAAAGTACACTAGTACAATAAGGTGATTAATTGGTTTATACTTAATAATACTCCCCATATTATTACAGCTTGCATTGGTTCTAATATTAGAAACTGCACCGAATAACGCCACATAATTTAATGTATATATTATGCCATTCGTTACAGTCCAATATTTGTTCTAGCTGTAGCTAGCTGTTGTGCTAATATTATGATTATTTATTCGGCAGATCTTTTATGACAAGTTTCTCAGGTGCACTGGCAGAAAAGAACTCACGAGTTTGCACTTTTTTTGTGCTTTTGAATTGCTACGAATATAAAAACCGATCACTCCTTGGGACATTCAAGTGAAATTTTTAACATTCAGTTATTTTTTTAAAAAAAGTTAAGTGGCCTGTGGAAGGAAAAAAATTATAGTTTCTGGAAGAGATGACAGTTACAATTAAACGAGAATATTCAATTCTGCCACAAGGCGAGAAAGATGAGTTTCATCATCACATTCACGATAACGGACGCGGAAATTTTCGGCATGGCTGTCTCATTGCAGTGATAAGCTTTTTAATCCTCTCAATCCTGGCTGGCGTTGCATCACTCACAGCGACAATGTTTTTCTCTGATGAAGTTAAAGCGATTTTTTCCCACTTTAAGACAGAATCTCTAAATGAAACTAATGACCATATGGTAGCAATTGCGAATGACTCATTCACATCAACTGTACCCCCCAACTTTGATATGGTCTCTGAGAAGAACGAAAATAATGGAGTAACTGGAAAGCGCCAGAATTCCACAGAGAATCTTGACTCGAAGGAAAATCGATACAGTCATCTTGCAAACAATAATACTACTAACAGTGAAGAGTTTAATAGTGAAAATAGTCTTGAAAATCACGGAAACATAACGGGCTCTGTTAACGATACAACAGAAAATCATTCAGACTCGGGGTGGATCATGGGGTTAGGGAGCGGACTGGACAATGATGAAATTAAAGAAAAATTTGCAGAGGAAATGAGAGTATTGGAAAAAGAAATGGAGAACGTTATGGTAAAATATAGTACAAATTTTTGACACAGCTAAATATCTAACTTCAATAGGAGCTGAGTAATAAAAATATTTATTTTACAGGGAATCAGAAGAGCAGAATTTGTCATTCCTATTTTCATGTTGGCCTGTTTCCTATCATTCTTCAGCTTAATCAGTCTTTGCTGCTGCATTATGATGAGAAGGAAAGAAAACAGACGAAAGAAGTTGTTTGGGGTAAATTGAAACCGTAGTTGGAGGTTTTGTTATTGTGAACTAAACCATAAATCAAAGGCTAAAAACAATAGAATATAATTAATTACATATATGATCTATCAAATTGAACAATCCAACAGAAACTAATCACGGACCTGCAAACAGGAGACTCAAAAACCGTTCTTTTGAATCACTCTGACTTGGAGGACTAAAAACTTTTGGAGCAAGTATCTCTATTTATTAAACTTTAATGCAATTATTAATTTATCTTTTATTACTCCATCAATTCATGTTTTAAGGTTGGAATGCAGCCTATACATATCTTTACCTTATTACCTAATTTCGTAGCCATTAAGATCTACTTATACGTACCTTCCATATGGGATGTTATTTTTTATCAAAAACTATATAAAAATAATAAAAACATAACCCGGATCCAGCACAATTTGTACTCGTAGTTTTTTTCCTTATCACCCCACTAATTAAGAAATTTTTCCTTACGATGACTGATTGACCTATTACTACCAAAACTAGTACTAGGCACTCTCTCACTTGCTTTGAAGCTATCTTTTTAGTCAATGACTCATTCATGTTCCAGTAGTGTTAGCTTGTCACATTTTTGTGATCATTTTTCATTAGGAAGGACAGTTTAGTTATTCCATAGTATCTTTATCTTTAATAATTTTTAACTGTTATATGCGCGTCTTTTAAATAGAAACTATTAAATAGCCATAGCCGCATTTTAGACACCATCACTCAATTCATACTTCACTTTCCATTCAATGTTTAATATAAAAAACTGATAAGGAAGCTGTGTGACGTCACCAATCTCCGTGCATGGCAGTCGACGGTCGGCATGATGATAATAAATATGGCTCTCTAGCTACAACAACTCTCCTCAAGTCTCAACTCAACTCCATTCCGCCGGTTACCTACCATGCACATGCCGATCATACTTGGACCAGATGTTCTTGGCTGGCCTGCTCTGCATTGCGTTTTTCAGCAGCGTTCTTTAAACGCATTTAACTTCTCCTCGGAATCCAAATTAATGTAGAATATTCCACATTTGTGTAATTTTCCAGTGTTCCCAATTAGTCTCAACTGACCGGCCACTCATTGGTGGAGAACGTTTCTTCACCTCAAGCTCATCCACCGTTATCGCTCCGAGCTACTAATTATTCCGTGTCGCTTTCAGTTTTCATCGCTGTCGTGAACTCAATTACAAAACAGCCTTGTCAACTGACTTAAAAAAAGAAAGAAGAGTGAAGATCACGCCTTATCTAACACGGACATCCTTGATCACCGTATTCATCATTCATCTTGAAAAGAAGGGAGAGAAAAAAAAGTGAGTGCATTTATATATTTATTTATTTAATAATTTTTTTCCCCTTCCAGTTCTCCAGTTTCACTCTAATTTTATGCTCCGTCAACAAACACTTCTCCTTCACAGTTAAGAGCTGAGGTCTGTTCCCTTTTCTGTAACAGGCTGTAAAAAAAACTTTGCGTGTATAATTGATAATTGCGCAGTTGTTTATTTTTTTTCTTGAGATCCGGTTCACAAGAGCAAACGATTGAGATAAATGTTATCAATTTTACATCCTTTCCATTCACTAATATATAAAGGCGAGAAAATCGAAGCGACAGTCCTTTTCTCAGATTAAGCGCTGTTCAGAGAAGAGGGTCTTCCAGCGGAGTACATATTTTTCAATATACAACAAGAAATTTTACTTGAAGGAAAAATACTTAAAATATTTAAAGTTAGAAGGCAGTTTCCAAAATAATTTTTAGCGTACTTTTTTGTAAAATGAGCAGAGACGTTCAAAAACATCCACTTCATCAGAAGTCTAACTCTAAATACTATTATCTGGGAAGTTTCTGGATGAGAGTCATTAACTTTTCCTTTACATTTAGCATTGTAAATGTCTTCAATTTTGGAAGTAGCGTTAGCATTAAAATTCATGTTCCTAGTAAGGACTATGTTGGAAGCATGATCCGTAAATTGCCACTGGTTTGTAAATACACAGTGGTGCATTTATGGAGAGTGGTGCATGAAAACTGTGTCTGGCTTGCAGGACAAAGTAGGTGCTTCATCTTTTAAATGTAAAATCGAAAAATACATGTGCTAAAAGCTTCAAGAACTTGAACTTGTTTTAATGGCTTTCAATACAGAATGGCTACAGATCATTGGAGTCAATGTAAATTTTTAAAAACAATTAAGTAGATTTATTTTTGACTTTAAAGTGACGTCAGTTCAGAGGAAATATGAGGAGAAGGGGAGACAGGAGAGGCAGGAACCTGGAGAAAAGGCTCAGAAAACGTATCGCCAGTATCAACAGAGATATTATGAGGGGCGCCTCCGGAAATACGTTGGATCGCTTAAGTGGACACCGATACCAATTAGTTTGGGATTTTTACTTTTGGCGTACCAACATTACAGGAGGGTGTTGAGAGGAACGGCAGATCCAAATAAAACTGTTAATGTCCAGTTAGCAAAAGATTGGGAAGTGAGTTTGCATATAATTTTATAGGTTCAATTAATTGAATGGGACACTGAGTCAGTAAATAATGTTTGTTATCGGTGTAGGTCACTTGTTATCGCATGGTGCCACTGCGAGCATTCTCCAGAGCTTGGGGTTGGGCTCACAGCATTAACCTTCCCATATGGGCGAGATCTCCACTTTATAACTGGTACGCTGATGCATTTCACTGTAACATTTACGAAGCAGAGGAAGAGGATTTGCGACAATACAATAACTTAGGCGAATTTTTTCGTCGTGGTTTGAAAGCTGGCGTTCGCCCTGTGTGTTGCCATAGTTCGGTGGTCTCGCCGGTAGACGGGACGATTTTACAGTGTGGAAAAGTTGAGTATGGGAATGTGGAGCAGGTGAAGGGCGTTTCATACTCCCTTCCTGCCTTTTTGGGTCCCCAGAATTGGAGCCACAACAATAATAATTATAATAACCAACAGGTTGATAAACAGCAGTATTGTTCTGGACTACTGAAAAATAAAAATACGACCTTGTTCCACTGTGTGATTTACTTAGCACCTGGAGACTACCATAGGTTTCATTCTCCAGCACAGTGGAACGTTAGTTTTCGTCGACATTTTGCTGGTATGAAATCTTTATTTGCTTTAAAAAATATTTAACA
>JAHZND010004157.1:0-20629 GCA_027744115.1 Acrocyrtus sp. NNG-2020 | reverse complement strand
TGTTCTCAAAATAAAGTAGATTATAATTTCTAGAGAAAAAAAATTGATCCACAGCGAGTACATTTTTGAACTGTTTTTATTATTAATTTTGAGTGGCTGATGATGACATTCCAAAAATATATTTTTTTTATCCGCAACCGAGTCCCCAGCATCCACACCACGGCAGTGGCTCCCGTTTCCCCTTTCCAAGATTTCCTGCGAACTGAACACTACTTTTCCTCTTGCCTTTTGGGGAGTATGAACTAGACGGGGTTAGAGGTGCATGTCCCCGCCCCCGGGATTCAAAGTTTTTGTAAAATGCTTTTAAAGGTCCTCCATCTTTTTCTCCAGATTTCTGGATAGTCATATTATCAAATGGGGATCCTGGACTGCTTACTGGTGACGGGGACAATGAGCCGGGGGAAGATACTAGTAACCTTGCCAAAGGTTTTTTCGGAGGCGGTTGCAAATTTGGGACGGATGACATTTGAACTTGTTCTTGCTGGGTCATCATTTTCTGATGCGGTTGTTGCTGTTGCTGCTGCTGCTGCGGAAGAGTACTACTTTTACCAACTAATTTTGAAGGGTGTTGCTCAGGAGGAATATTTCCGACACAGACGGAACTTGTTCTTTTATGCTCTACTGGAGGAAGGGGACATGTCAATGTGCCTGGTGCTGGAGTTTCCAGTCTGGGAGCAGAGCTGCTCGACCTTATAACAGGTTTGTGGGGCTTCAGTGCTTGCTGTTGAGGAGCTCCACTAGTCACCGCAGCTGCTGCTGTAATTGTTGGGGGGTTGGGATGAATAAAGCCGTATTTTCTCTGAGGCTGCTTTAATAAAATGGATGGTGGTTGAGATTGAGTTGGAAGCCCGGCAGCTGGAACAGTGTCTCCGGATACTGCTTGCTGCTGGTCACTAATTGTGTCGTTCTCGGTACCCTTTTCCATTCTGATCCTTACTTCATAACCTGACACTGAAATGATCTCAGGCATACTACTCTCCGTCACAACCAAATGCATTTTTGCAACCCGTTCTGAAATGTCGATTCCTTTATAATTCCTCTTTTCCAAGGGCGCCACCACTTGTCCAAACTGATTAAGAGTGGATATCACTGAGAGGTCACTAAGCTCAGGAGGAATTCCGGAAAGGATTAAGGTCGTCGTCAACTTTGTAGTTGTGCCTTCAATAAAGTGAATCCGCACACGAAGATTCGGGTTCTGTTTACTTTTTAGGACTAAATCGTTCTTAAAATGTTGGAGAAATAACCTCACTGTCGCAGCACTTTTCAATGAAATGAAAACTCTTCCTGGGGAAATTAATCTAATTCCGAGAATGTTCTCTAGTCTGGGATCAAACTGTGCTTCTAACTCATCAATAATATCCTGGACTTTGGGCTCTACTGAAAACGGATCCGGATTTCCTGGATCTACGCCAATTCCAGTGGAATAACCGTAAAAACCGATAACAATATTTTTGTCTCACTGAATTCCAAACAGATCTGGACACAACCGGTGTTGGAGGATGAGTGGGAATGCGGCAGCAAAATGTGTTGAAGAAACTATTCGCAGAACGCATCGGTTGCTGCCCTTCCCCCAATGGGGCTGCTCCATCTGGAGATGATGCCAAACTTGGCTCGGACTGATATCCACCAAAGAGAAGGTCACTATTACAGCAACAGACGCCCGGAACACCAAAGCCTCTATGTGCTGTTGTGGACGGGAATGGAACGGCTCCAGCGGGATAATAGCAAGATCTTCGGTGGCATGGTCCGCCTCCCAAGAAGATTCTATCAGCGGCCACCCCTGAGCAGGTCATTGTTGGATCGGAGTCTTGTTTGAATTGACGAAACTGTTTTCTTGGTATTTGTACGGATTCACCTGGAAAAGCAGAGACCGATGCAGGTTGGCCTTCACTTTCACTTGACTGCTTACTATCCCCGCTCCCAACTACAATTTCGGAAGTGACCTTAAACGTCTTTGGGACAACGGTAACGATCCCCACACTTTGCACGCCCTCCAAACCACCCGTCACGTTTTGATTTATGATGGGTAAGCTCTCAACTTCTGAATTAGTAACGTCATCATTTGAATTTGACGTTGGGGAACTTGCTGGGGTAATGTGAATCACTGGCGTTTTCCGTCCATCCACAGTTGTAGGTGATGACGGTTCCGTGTCGCTTGTTGATGGGAGAACAGAATTAGGATCGGGAAGTAATAAAATCTCTTACATCGTCATCAAAGCTTATCCCTGGTTTTAAATTGAGATTGGAAGGAAGTGGTGTGGCAGGGGAGTTAAGATTACTTTCCGATTCTTCTTGGACCATTTCCAATTCGGGGGCAGTGGCAGTTGCGGTGTGATGCGTTGTCCATGCGGGAAGCGGTTGATACGCTGCAGCACTTGTACTTGGCATAGGTTCCACCGCAGGATTCATGATAACTGACCCCGGATCCTCTTGGGCAAAGGCCATATCCTCTTGTATTTTTTGAAAGTCGGTTCCCTCCCCAAACATGTTGGAAATGTAGCTTTCCACATCGGAGTCAAATGTCCCCGCACTCGTCCCACTTTCCCTTCTTTCCCTGCATACTCCCGCCGATAAATACTGACTTCCGTCAGGATCTTCTGGAGGAGGATCATCCTCATCGTCTTCATCTTCTCCATCATTGTCGTCGTCATCATCCTCATCGTCCTCTCTTTTCGAAGAGTCAAGCTGTATTTCCGGGATATTAGCTGAAATGCAGACCTTCTTGAGCATCTCCTCGAGCTTCTCACACTCATCGCGCAGTCCCCAAATCTCCCTTTTTAAGTGGTCATTCTCCTTCCTCAACTTCTTAATGTCGGATTGTCCCCTGTCCACATCCTCACAGATGGCAATGGTCCGCATTCGCAGCTCCTCGTTCTCATAAATCATCCCTCTGCTTGACCTTTTGTCGAGTTGCCTGTTTGGCTTCAGGTTTAAATCTCGCTTCCGCTGCCGGTACATCTTGGAAGTTTAGATGGGCTGTCTAGGTCCTCACAAAAATTATCACTTACCCTGAAACGACTTCGTGCACTTAGAAAAGCACCAACAAAACTAGTTTCCCTCGCAGGTCTGAAAGGTTTCCAACCAAAAATTTAAATTTTTTAGCCCACCCTCCACAATAATTTTTTACTCCCGTTCTTAATTTGAAAATACAAAAAAGTGCAAAAATAAATATTAAATTTTTTTCTTCTCTCGCCACCCCCCACATCCTTCTTCTCTGTTGGAAGCTGGAAGACTAAAAACTACTTCCAAAACATTTTCATGCTTTGCCACCTACACATTCTATGAAAATGGACTTTCTCTGCTTCTTCCACTCTTTCCACTCTTCTTCGCCTGTCTACTTTTTTCACAAAGAAAAAAAACGGATTATGCTACATGTGCATCTGTGCTCGGCTATCTTGTCCTGTCCTTCCCTTCCCATCTTAACATCTCTCTTCCCCGCTATTCCCAGATTTTCTAGAGATTACAAAATAACCCCTTCTCATTCTCATTTTTCCTTATAGCCGCAAACTGCAAATACCTAATCTCACTCGATCAGCAGCCCAACTGCCCATAGAAATATTTTTTTTTTGTGCAGACCTGTTTATTATTGAAAGTTCTCGCTGAAAACAGAGAAACGCTTATTTTCACACATGTGAAAAGCTACCTAATTTTGTTTACATCTCACTTTAACCAGAACAGCAGCCATTACGTAATATCCTTAAAAAATAGTCATAATCTTCACACTCTCATAATTTCATGCACTACATAATAAAATTTATCTCAGATTCCAAAATATATATGGCATACCTCATCATTCTCGCCTTTTATTTTTTGAAGGGCGTAAAAAATAAAATGGAAGAGGGTCCAATTTCCGACCCAGAAATGAAACGGGAGAACAAGTTTATGAGCAGCTCTTAATAACTTTCACTTTGTAGGGCAGCGTTCAGCATATGAGCATATTCAAAAAAATAATAATTATTAAAGTGCATACATATCTGCACAGATCTCTCTAGCTTTTCGGTCTTTTTTTTTCTTCGGATTATTTATGTGACTTAAAAATGTACATTTCGCACTTCTCTCTCTCCTCAGCTTCAACCCGACGAAACATTTACAGCTTTTGGAGGAACGCGACCCAGCAAAGAAGAAAAATATAGTTTAATCATAACACATTCTCCTCTCGTTTTTTTTAATATGACCTGATTTTTTTAATATTTTGATATGGCATAAATTCATCCTTTGCAGTATAACTGCTATCAAGTCACAATCATTTTTATTCCGCTTCTGCTCATTTCACACAAAAAAAAGTGTTCATTAGGAACAGATAAGAACAGTTGTTTCCGTTTTATCTATATAATACGCATATATACACTTCTGCTACGATTACGATTATTTTTTATCCGAGTTGATCGTGAAAAATTTTAGAGAAAATTTATTTCATCACATTATTCACGGCATTTTTCAACGAGTGTGAGGATAATTTTTTTTAAAAAAAAGAAAGGCTTTTTACAGAGTTAATAGTACTCATATTCTCGCATAATCTTTTTTAGAGTTTTTTTTTCTCAGTCGGAGAGATGGAAAAAGAACAAAAAAATGGGTTAAGTAGCAGCAGGAGCTAATTTTTTGCAGTGAATAAATAAACAGAAAAATTTACACAAGGAGAGGGGTAAACACTTCTTCACATTTTCTCTAAATATTTTTTAACGAAGCACAGTAGTTCAAGTGTGAAAAAAGAAAAAAAGCGGTTTTTAGTGATGAAGTGATGATGAAGAGTCCAAGGTATGAGAGGGTACAAGTAGTACAGCTAACAACTCCCTCAAGACAAGTCAGGAGGGAGAAAAACATGACGCAAACACGAAAAAATAATTTAATAAAACCGAAAGCTGGGGAATTTCGAGATCACACGTCCGGAGAGATAAGTACAGAATTTTTCAATAACAAGAAAAAAATAGTCCTTTTCGCGGGGATGATTGTTTTAAAGTGATTTTACCTCACTGAAATTGAGTGTGGGACTGGGAGAGAAAAAAATAATAATGATTTGGTTCTAGGCATCATCCGCCGCGAATTTTTTTTTGCGTACTGAGGGAACTATTTTAGAAAGAAAAAATGGTTTAGATTCAATTTTCGGGATTATATAAGATGAAAGGAGACAGGAGAGATAGCAGGGAAAAAAAGGAGGATATAAAAAAAAGTTGGAAAGGATTATTAGTCTTTTTTTTCTAGTGCATGGCACATCTATTTATTTTTTTTCTTTTGCGTGAAATAAAAATAAGTGGAATTCTAAATTCTATGGGATGATAAAAGATTTTGTATTAAATGATTATGAATGAAGGTTGTCACGCTACCGGTAATAATGAAGACATTCATTTCTGTGAAATGTGAAGCGTTCTCGCTTCCTCCTTTCAGATTCTGAAAGAAGAAGGGCTACACATTAGCCAAAAAGTGAGAAATTTTTGGACTTGAAGAGAGAAAGAGCTGTGAAAAGGATAGTGTGGCTAAAGCCAAAAAGCCTAGAATCATCCTCCGCAAAAATAAGGAACGAGCTGTCGGAGTGAAAATGATATTTTCGTGGAGGCCGGACCAAAAGAACCAAGATATGTAGAATATGCCCTACAGATAATTATTATGATTATGACTTATAAAAATACACGAATTGAGAGAGATGTCGCAGTTTATTTGGACATGTGTAGTACATCTGCAGAGAGCGCCCGTTAAAACAAAAAAATATTCGGTTTTTCGTCTTGCTCCTTTCCTTTCTCTCCCTGGCTATGTTTCTTGTTGCTTCCCTCCCAATTTTCTAAATCCTTTTGGTGAGTAGGATGATGCGTGCGGAGATGTGAAATGGAACATAAAAGAAAGTGGGAAATGATTTTTATGAGTGTTTTTGTGGATTATTATGATTAACGAATTTCACAGATGTGCACAATATATACTGTAATAAAAATGATATGGCTTGTGTCATATAATCTGGGGATAGGCATAAGCCTATCCCCTTCTCAAGCCAAGAAGGAATTTTGACTTTTTTCATTCGGATTTCTTACATTCCCTTCTCAGCTCACTCACAGGACTAAATAGCGTACCTAATTGTATATGGTGGTGGTTGAGAAAATGAAAGAAAGATTGGAATTTATTTCCGATTTAACTTTAAGTAGTCGCCTTCATCGTGGCTGGTGTCTGATGTAGCGTGAATGGAGCTTTTAGTCATCTTCAAAAAAGTTCGATGCTCCATTTCCGCGATAGGGAAATTTATTTGGATTGAGATGAGCCGTAAGTGGGAAGAAGACGCATTTTGTACGGTGAGGTAGAAAGGGAAAAAAAGACAGCATGCATCACTTTTTAATGTTGTGGGAGGGAGGAACACATAAAGCCAACCACCTTCATTCATTATTCCGATTTTGTATAAACACAAACATAGTCAGAGAAAAAAAGAAAATATAGCTTCCTACAAACGCCACTCTTCTCAGGCTAAATTATCTGTACAAGTTGCAAATTTGCAATTGAGGAAGACGAAAACGCAAAATTTAGTGTCCCAGTATTTCCAGAATATGTGGGGTTTGGTTCGGCGCTCGAAATGTAGTCCATATTTTCTCGGCGATGCAGTGGAAATATCGGCGCGCAATAATAGGTGCAATATATCCGTCAGCAGTGGCAGTAATAATAGGGAAACTATTCCGTATAAATTTATCTCCATTAAGGAAAAGCATCTTGAAGAAGAATCCCGATACAATAGTCATATCGGAAGTGGGATAAAAAATGAGGATCTCGCCAATCCACATAGGCCAGAGGGAAACCGATGAAGTGAGCAGCCTACACCAATAAATCTGTAATCTGCAAGGATTTAAAATATGAGAAGTCATAAGAGACAAAAAAAACTATTGAAAATGAGGGAAAGATTTTTTATTTTAGTTGGCTTGTTTGGCTGTATAGCTCCGGAGACCGGATACATGCCTCATCTATAGTAGAATTCGTTAGTGAATGCGGATTGGAAATGAAAAAAGTGGAGACACGAGAAGCCTGAAACTGGGAAGTGGGAGCAAAGACGCAAGGTAGTATTTATTTGGATGTTTTCTACATTCTCAAACAATTTTTACAGCTTAGCACAACACACCGTTCATCTTCTTGTCTTGATCCTTTTCCCGTTTTCACTCCTTCAAAAAATAATAAAATGTAATGATCAAGTGAAGATGATGAACTGCTACCATGTGCCACGCCACGCTGCCACAGCCACCTTTTTTCTGGGCTACAAGCATTTTGAAACTGCTTCAGAGTCGGAGTTCTAAAGAGGTGGAGGAGGGAGAAAAACAAAATCTTTACTCTCTGTGGAGTGGATGATCGTCCTCTACTCAAAAAAAGTGTGTAAATAGAAAACTGCAAGAGTGTATGAGGTATGAACATTTTATGAAGTGTTCTTTTTTCTATTGTAAATGGGCTGAAATCGAAATGTGCGCATTCTCAGAAGTGCAGTAAATAATTCACCCTGAAGACCGGATGACCGAGTTTTGGAGTTGGAGTACAGCGCAAGCAGACATGACAAGAAGCTGAAGACATGACCTGAGACGTTGGGGTATAATGAGAAAGAGAAACCTTATCCATCATCTTTTCTTTTGCATATATACATATAATTAAATTTTACGGGTTCAAAATTGTGAACTTTTACCGTTTAATTTACAAACTACAATTTTATGAAAGGCGAGCGGAGTTGATGCTGTGTTAAGCTCCTGTCTATCAGGATAAGGGTGCTAACAACATTAAACGGTGAAGATAACTGACATGCCAAAATGGCACTCTAAAGTGTTTCCTCCTGTCATGTCATGTAAATGTCAGCTAGTCTGCTCCCCCTCGCCTTTTGGCTAAAATATAATTTGATATGCAATGCAATGCATATCCCTTTCTGAAAGACTTCGTATTCCGCAAAAAATTGTAAAACTGCAGCATATAACTAAAACCAGTCAAGAATTAGGCATTTAATTTCTTGCCAGTCAAGAATATGTCACTGTCTACATCTCAAAATACACGGGGTACCAAACAGCAGAGAGCAGAATTTCTACGCTGAAAAAATCAATACATATATTCAAGTGACAGGCATCTCATTGTAAAGTTTGAGTATTGAATTAAAGTAAATAAGGTTAATTTCACCTACGACCTATAGCGAGGTTACTGGTTATCATAACCGTCTCAAAACATTACTATCCTGACATCTATGATATGCACATTGTATGATAATACGGACGGAACCGTATGTCAACTTGGAATAGTCGATAGTTGGAATGTTAGATTTTCTGATTATGAACGGTTGCGAACTACGCGGATGGCGTTGGCAATAAATTTTTGTGGGTTCAATCGCGATTGTCATAAATTGAGCAGTCATAAAACAGTTTTTCGAAGAAAAAAAATCACAATTTTATTTTTAAAATGGACTAAATTTTTTAAGGAACAATGAGAAAACTTATTTCCTCGATCATATACCAACAGAATATCAATTTAAATTTGTCTAATTCTACTTTAAGTAAATACACGTTTCACGTGCTACTCTCCTGACTCAATTCAATCCGATTACATACAGTTCACACCAAGAAAAAAAATTGTCGATTTTACCTGCTCGCTATCTTCACTACGCTCTACAATCAAGTCGTAATTAAATTGAATATTATGCACACCATTACACATTAACATTAGTAGTAATGATCTATTTATGTATTATCTATCACACAGTCGCTTCGGAAATATCTTTTTGCTGTTTCTTCTTACGGGCGTCAAAACACTGATTGATAACTATTAACTAGTCTAGTTTTTCTAACAAAATGATACCTACGCATATTTTTGTTGTTGATTCGCCTTTATGACTAATTCTATGTCAAAACAAAACAATAACCTTTGCCTTTTAGCGTCAGCATTAGCATGACGTATTCCCGTCCTACCACAAATATCTACGCGATTTCCTCTACCACTGATTTGTGGACAAAACTTGCCAATTTATATACTTCCAGTGAAATTGCACATTGTTTTGAAATTTAGACTAAAAATTAACCTAATGACGCAACCAGACCGATGATTCAATTGTTCCTTACAAAGGACAAGTTATTAAATCCGCTTTTTGAATTTTCTGCATTTACTAAACTTAAACCAACCACATTTCCGTAAGCTTATTTATGTATTAAATGTTCGCGAAAAAATCCAGTATTAAAATGTTTTATACTATAGCGAAACAAACCGGTTCCAAATATCCTTACATAAAGGAACTTTTTGTCCTATTTCTTTTTACAAAATTCTATATTCAAAAGAAAAACTGCTTCTACTGCCATGCTTATCTTAACTCCATAATCCCTAAAAAATTTCATTTCCTATAATATTTTTTTTCTTGTGTAAATTCCTTGCGTATGAATGGATCGAAGCGTACAAAAAATTAGAGTTCCTAAACAGTTGTTGATGAATGCATACAATGTATATAAAGCTGATCAAGACGATTCTGTAGTAAACACTGTAAAGAAATGTTGAAAACGATTTTTGCTGCTGATTAGAAGGAGGCTGTGTTCAACATGAGCAGTTATCACTTCGTACATTTCGGGTGTCATTGTTGATGGTGATGTGATCCGGAAATTCATTGTAGATTTCCACTTCCTGTTCCTGGGCAAGAGCATTTTTCGCAATGGTCTGGAAAGCTTGGTCCACGTTGAGTCCTTCCTTAGCACTTGTCTCAAAGTATGGCATGTTGTTCTTGCTTTGCGCCCACTGCTGAGCTCGTTTCTGAGGGACCTGTCATAAAATTCAATAAAACGGAAATGACTTACAGTGAAAACAACAATAAACATTGGCATGTCTGCAACTCATTATAGCAAAAGAGGTTGTTTTCAAACAAAACCAGCGAGGTGGGAAGTAAATTACTAGTTCAATATTTTGCTTAATGAGAAAATTCAAAAGGTATCATAATTAATAATTATTGTAAGTAAACAATGGATAAATTGCTCAATTTAAAAAAAATTGTTAAAAGTTAAACCACTGAAATTAATGCACTATAGAACGGGAACACTATCAAATATTTTAAATTTAAAAGCACCAAAACAGCATACAAATGATAATTGGTAAAAATACCTAAGTGCATTCCCAAACTCATTTAAAATTTAACAGAATTACTTCTCCTCCCCTCCACTCCCCCTTCTCATCTCACCTGCATAGTTACAAGGCGGTCATCCACCATCACCTCCTTCGTCAAGAAATCAGCACCGATTGTCGCTTTGTACTGATTGGAGAACTTTTTGTTCACATACTGATTCATCAGTGATGTCTTCCCTACCCCAGAGTCTCCGAGAATAATCACCTTCAAAAGGACCTTCTTACGAGTAGCCATCTTACAATTTTACTTTTACTTTAACTACCACTTTTAAACTTTTTACTCCCACTTCCACCCCAAGAAGCTACCTCTCCTAAATAATTTAATATTTTTTAACTAAAAAACAAACCAACAAAAATGTGCTCAACTTTTTATTATTTTCCTCTTCTCGTCTCCTCGTTCCAAATAAAAATTATATTTTTTTAACTTCTTATTTTTTTGCTATGTCACGCCTTTTTCATTGGCTTCAATTTCAACACACTCTGAGATAGAACCAGTGACCTGACTGACATGAGCAGAGGCACACATTAATTACTCATCCTCTTTTTTCTGGACTCAAAACCTTCACAAAGAAGACATACCAAAAATATATATATATTAATCGCTCCTCTTTTTCCAATAAATGAATAGCCCAATGAAAAATTATATTTTAGCGTAGTTGGTAGCTTTATTATTATTATCCTTCACTGCGTTGTAGATGTGGATGGGATAAACTTCTCTTCTCACTCAACTCTCAACAACTGCCATTAATATTAATATTTAAAAAGCTCTCCTTTACAATATTATCCTTTTTAGTCCTTCTTTAACACAAAAATTATGTATTTTTAATATTAGAGATGAGATGAGTACGAGTACGACACACCAGCCTAGTCTTCTTCGTGAGTGCACAGCAGATATAATATTTTGGTGCAGCAAACAAGAACAGCAGGACAACAAAATACAAAGTACGCAATACACTAAAAAAGGGAGTTAAATGCTGATTTTGATTGTGAGCAAAAAACCATATTATTTTTTTTTTCTATGGAGTATCGAGACTATAATATCGAGTACAGCCAGTATTAGAATAATACAAGTGAGAAAAGGATGCCTCTCAAAACTCTGATGATGATGAGGATGATTATACCCTGTGAAAATACGGAACGTATGACGATGACGAAATCAACGAGTATTTTCTATACAAAATACTGTGGCATCTATATATTCCGTATTCATTCTTATTTTACTTGTCATTCCCGTTCTGACTCATATCATTTTTGTATACGCTTTTTTAGTAGTGCGACGGAACTGTGAAGCTGAAAATTCAATGCAATTCCTTTACTCGATATTACAATAAAAAAACTCCTTTTTTATATATGGGCTGGTTATGTTGCTGTTGCTGGTTTAGATGGTTCACTGTTCACTACACACGAGTCGCATAGGAATTAAATAGGGATGATAAGTACTGTGGGGTGGTAGTGGAGTGAACAAAGAGACTGGACGAGGCTGTATTTTTTGGCTTGTACTTTTTCTTCCTATGCTTATCTTCATGCCTCTTGTATCATGTATCCAAAAAAAATCCATTTATTGTATAGTATCGTATAATTCGCAACCAAGACCAGCTTTACTTTGCTGTAAGGAAGAAAACGGTGCTACTTTTAATGCATTGAAAGGGTGGCTTGTAGTAGGCGTAATTGGATTGGAGTAAGCAAGGCAGAACACAGAAGAACACCGTCTATGTATTAATACGCAGAGCCAGAGCTATATATACAGGCTATAATAGTTCTTCCCTGAATTAACTCGAATTTGACTTTGACTTTCTGATACTGTATGAAAAAAGTAAGTACTTGAATGCATTGAACTCGTAAGAGGATATAGTGGAGGAGGAGGTTTGAGTTGATCAGTTTTTCTTGCTTAAAATTTAATCTAAAAAAATGTCTGAGGGTAGAAAGAGGATTTATTTGGGTATGAATGTAGTCAAGTTGTGATAACGGATGTAGAAGAGAACGATGCGATGTTTGTTGGGAAGATATGGATGAATACGTCAGGGAAGATACTTTGTAAAATACAGTGCACTAGGACTAGGACTAGGACTAGTAGACGTGTCCATGTTTTTGGGTACCTAATAAGTGTATCCGTTTCGTATCTTGGTGGCACACTCAACACTCAACAGCAAAAAGTTTGTTCACTTTGTTCGATTCCTCATGCAAAAATATTTTTATTTGTGAGCTGAATATTGATGGTTTATTTTGGGATTTAATCAGAATAGATTTGCTGCTTGTCTACTGAGAAGGAAGTTTAGGAGAATTAACAGTCCAGATTTAAAAGGAACAGTTAGCGAGATAAGAGCGAGTTAAAGATAAGATAATGCTTTAAAAAGTGAATATGGAATTGGATTTAAAACAAGGGATATTAAAATTGAAAATAAATTGTTGAATAAAATGATTTTTATTATGTAATTGTAAGGTACATACTAAACAGTCAGCTATTTTTGAGAGGTCTATATATAAATAATTATTATTTAAGTGGTAGCAGAACAGCTCTCTATTATAGAATTTGACAGTGCCTTTTTCTTGTTTGAGTCGCTTGCGGAAATAGAACGGAGCGAATGGCTTCGTGGAAGATCTCATTCAGTCCAATGTTTTTCAGTGCAGAGCACTCCAGATATTTCACAGCTCCGATGTCTTTGGCCATAGCATGTCCCTGGAACAAAGATTCCAGAAAGTATAATAACAATTTTAATTAATTTGGGTAATCAAATCCTAGAATATCGTCACTTGCTAGTTGCTACTATTGCTTACCTTTGCCTGACTTTCTTTCCGTTTTTCAGGCGAGCATTGTTGATCTCTGAGGTCGACCTTGGTTCCCACCAGTATAATAGGCTTTTGGGGACAGTGATGCATAATCTCATGATACCACTGGAATTTCAAAACAAAAAAACCGTTGCATGCTAGGTCTACCATGTGGTTCATGCAATTAAAAATCTATTTTTATATATTACCTTTGTCCGAACGTTTTCAAGAGATGATGGTGACACAACAGAGAAGCAGATTATGAAAACGTCGGTATGTGGATATGACAATGGTCGTAATCTATCGTAGTCCTCCTGACCTATAAATTACAAATATTATTATTATACATAAAAACAAAAGCTTGACTTGACTTCAATGACGTAAAGGGAAAGGGTTCAAAATCCAAATTATGTGAGTAACCTGCAGTATCCCACAAATTAATGTTAACCGGTCTTCCGTCCACTTCTACAACTGCATTGTAATGGTCGAATATTGTTGGAATATACTCCTGTACGAATCGAAATTTTTTTAAAGAAAAGTCTCCAATAATCGACTAAAATATTCGTCGAGAAATAATGAATAGATCTATTTCTCAGCTTACCCCAGGAAATGCATTCGTAGCGTACATAATAAGCATGCACGTTTTCCCGACCGTACTGAAACGGAAATTAAGATGTCAAAATAACATTCAAACCTTATTACGCTGGATTAACTACAACAAGTACAAAATATTTTAAAAATGCTTCTCGACTGACATACCCATCTCCAACGACCACGCATTTAATTGACTGCTGCATATTGACCAATTTGTGAATCAGTTAATTTTGACAAAAACGCACTCACTTCTATCACACCACGTCAGAATGTCAATTTCTTAAAATGTATTTCTTTTTATTATTTAATTTTCTATTCACACACTCCCTAAACGAAATAAGATACAGCTCTAAACACAAAAAACCTTGATTTTTTTTCAAAAACAACATAAAAACAAAAGCCCATAAACTTTCACTTTTCTTCAAATTGATTTGTCCTCCTTGTTCAGCCTCCAATTAAAACTAGATAATGCTCCCGTTTTCTATCCTTCAACAGTATTTTTGTTCTCCATTTTCTATACCACGTCACTTATTTTCCACTTTCCACATTCCAAATTACTTTTCATTTTGCTATCATCATATCCGCACAGCAGCACATCATGTGCATTTCTGTACAGAAACTCGTCAAAATAGTTTTTCAGGCTAATTACCGCAACTATTTACGTATATTTTTTCGACTGGCCCTTCTTCTCTTAAGCTCTGTGTGCTTTGGAGTGCTCTATATATGTAAATCCATATATATCCACCATGCCATATCTCTCTCATTTTAGCCCATAAACGTTCACTTTTTCCATCTTCCTTACACCAACAACCAGCTACTGGAGAAGTGTTTCGGAATCCCTAGACAGAATGACAATGGTGATATTTTCGTATTATGTAAGCTTCTGCAGTTAGCAAGTAAACCTTTTTGCTTGTACTCATACTAATTTCAGCGATAGCAAAAGGACAAAGTTGATTTTTGAATTTTATCTAGCACAGTGCACTGCACTATATGGATGCTGGAAATAAAGCTTGCTTTGGATTGGGAATTAGGATTGGGCATAGTCGTGTTAATGATGATGGCTCTGGCCATTTTTGTTAGGGAGTTAGTAGGAATCCACGAAAATGAAGGAAGAAGTAACCTTCGTCCTCTTCTTGTGGTAAAAATGATTTTTGGCAGTGTAGTCGCAACTAATAGACAGCGCTACAATCATAATCGGTAGCTACGAAATGTGACACTTTTACATATTGCCCAATGTACTAATGACTCTAAAGTCTAAACTGGAGTAATAGGAAAAAGTATATGCATATGAAAATAAAGTCATTTCAATTTAGGAAATAATGTCAACTGCACTAAAATGCGAGAAGAGGGAACACATTATCAATTGCCTTTGCTATTCTCACAACCAGCGGCACATATTTTACATCATACTTGGTAATAATAAGTAATTGCAGTCAATCGAGCAAGAGGGAAGTGTGCGCATATCGGTTAAAACTTTAAACATTGCTTAGTAATAAAGCAGTACTGAAAATCTATGACGCGTACAGTATACGGAATTGACGATGGAATCATATTCGGAATTTGAAATCGCGTATCTTGATATTTCTAAATTATGTTAAGTCATAATAGATAAGGAAAATGATTTCAGCTTTCTTTATTACTGTCAATTCAGTATAATACTCTAGTCTAGTCATAATCATAATAAACAAATTGCATATTTTGCCTTAATAATATTTCAAGTCCACGATAAAAAAAAATAAGTTAGATTTAAAGAGACTTTTGCTTTTAGGGTGTGGATTGCTAAGAAATCCGGTTGCGAGTTGGGAGCTGGACGTGGACCTTAGGCTTCCCATTTACATTCCAAAGTGGCATGCCGCATAGAAGAGTTCCCCTTCTCTGAGTGGGCAAATTTTTCCTCCGAGCAATCTGCCACTCATTGTGCCAATCCTCATAATCAATGCACAACTAAGAAATGTGCCAACGACAATTTGAACGAAGTCATATCCCACAGGATCGCTTTTGAATGCGTTGTTGAGTGCAGCGGTGAGCAAAAAGGGGGATATAATGAAGCAAACAGTGTACACGATGACTGGCACCCTGTAGTCGTTTGGGTTAATTTCGAACTTGATGTAGATATAGCCAAGAGTCAATTTTAATGAGGTGCAAATCAAAATTAACAGGAGTCCCATGTAGGGGGGAGAGTATGACGGGGCGAATCCTCTGTCGGTGAGCTTCACAAACTCATCATTTGAGGTAATTTCTTCTTCTTGGCTTGAGTCATGATCATGGTCTTCGTCTCCTAAAGTATTTTGGGCTAGAGCCGCCGAGTCCGAGTAGAAAGTTTGAAGAAATAGAATGTGAATGGTGACGCACCCAAAGCCAACGGTTAAAGTACTTATTATACTCTGTTTCAATTTAAAATTGAGTTTCTGAAATTGGTACTCAATCACGCTATTAAATTATTCGCTCAAGTTTGCAAACAAAGAATAAACCTTACTCTCGTTACAAACGCGATGTAAACATATGGAGGGTTCCGAAGCAGGTTTGATACGTATATGAAAGCGAACATCAAAGCGAAACCAAATCTGCGAAGGAGTCAAATATAGAACGTCAGAGCTTATAGATATATTTTATAATATGGAGTAATTAGTAAAAAAAATATGTATCCATTACCCATTGATAATAAACCACAGTGTGGCATTTTCCAGTAGAACCAAATCAAGCCACCTCCTGCAGAGAATTTTTGTTAAAAAAGGGAAGTCTCATTGAAATAATAATAATTGTTGCAATAAAATTTGGAATTTTGATTGGCCCTGCTGAGATCTAAAACTAACCAAGCACATATGACCATGAGAAGGACGGCGGATAAGGCCAGGTGGATGGTATCAAGAAACAACAACTTGGCAATGAACACGCGAGCGTAGGCTTCATCTTCATAGACAGGGTCTACGTAATAATGTACCTCCTTGAAAACCTGTTGCAATTAGTTTTACAAAAAGCAGTAGAGGTTAAAATGATGATCCTATTCACTCACTTTGTTGTAAAGGAGGGACGGTTCTACTGAACTATTAGATAAAAGAAATGAATTAGATTTACATTGCATCCAGCAAGTCCAGGTTCAAGTTCGGGAGGGGTCGGTGGTGGAGTTGGGGTCTGAAGGATAACCTCGTTCTCCTCCCTTTCTAGGGGATCTGTGACTACTTCTGTATAGTCCGCTGGAATAAGCAGATCTGGTACGTGACTAAAGTGACCAGTTTCCGCCACTGGAGGATTATACTCTTCCCTAGGCTCACCAAACTTGGCATATTCAGTGTTCATTTTTAAAGCAAAAAGGTAGTGGTAGGCAAGGCACAAAAGGGAAAGCAGATTATATCTTTGTCACTGGTGCAAAAAAGTACATCTAATCCATTCATGTAGAAATTGCAGAAAGTAAAATAAATGAGCAAAGCCATTTAAAAATAGTAACGAAAATCGGTTAAAGTCATATTAAAGTGTAACTAGGCATTTATGCATCGTATAAAAATCTAAATTGTGTCAGCCAGCACTCATTTAAAAGCACTTAAAAGTTATTTCAAGCCATACAAAGAGCATAGCAGAAGTGCATGGTCAAAGCTGCATTTTACGCATCCCAACAACTCGGGCTGGATTTTATTTTCTTACTACTTTTACATGTCTAGTTTATCCAATGCCTTATTATACGCTAAATGGTTTATAATGATGTTAGGTATAGCTGTGTTGTTGCTGTGCTATCCAATTTACTCTTTATTCCAGTTGGTAAAATTTTCTTGCGGTACCAATACCATTCCCACACGAGAAGATTTGCCCTTGACGAGTAATTTCAGGAATACAATCTACACCACACACCACTATCTGACTTCTCCCAGATGAAAGCATAATAATTTTTTTCCCTCGTAGTTGTCCACGCTATATCTCTTTAGCAGATTAGGTAACCGCAATAAGCTGCAGGAAAACTTACTGCTGGAATCTATTAATATGCGTATCCTGAGTAGAATACCTTGTTTAACGACACTGACAGTCGTAAAAGAGAATCGATGCCATGAAAGAAAAAATCGAACCATTTTTGATCTAGTTCTCTCAGTCACAGCAGCAGTCTTGCCTGCAGAAGTTTAAGATGAGCCTCAGGTCTATTTCAATTTGCGTATTTTTGGTGCTGGTGTCACTGGCATCAGCGCAAGTCTACTTTGAAAAAGGGTCTCCTCATGTGAAGCTTGCTAATAGTGCGGTGATTTCCGGCAAGGTGGACTTCTCCAGAGATGGGAGACCATTTAACTCCTTTGTTGGAATTCCATTTGGGAAGGTTGCACAACGATTCGCGGAGGCGCAGCTGATAAGTGAACCGGTATGGGAGGGGATTTACAGTGCCGTGAAGCCGGGACCTATGTGTGCTCAGTCGTTTTTTAAGCCTGGAGAGAAGTTGAAGATGGAATCCATTGGGGAAGATGACTGCCTCAACTTGAATGTGTACGTCTCCATGAATAACACTCAGCGAAAGGGAGGTCTCGCCGTGCTGGTCTGGGTCCATGGTGGGGGATTCGTGATTGGAGGAGGTTTTGGCTACGGACCGCAGTACTTCATGGACGAAGACGTAATTCTCGTGACAATTAACTACCGACTTGGCGTATTTGGCTATCTATCTACTGCAGATGAGGTAGTGCCAGGAAATAATGGACTGAAGGATCAAGTGCTGGCGTTACGCTGGGTTCAAGAAAACATTAAGGACTTTGGGGGAGATCCTGAGAAAGTAACTATATTTGGGGAGAGCGCAGGTAAAAGAAGTACACATGGTAGTAACCATAAAATGTAATCTCAAATTTTTATTACATTCATTCATTTATTGTTTTATGCAATAAAATGTTGACTCATTTCAGGTGGCGCCTCCACGCATTTCCATTTAATTTCCCCACTCTCCCAGGGCTTGTTCCAGAGAGCCATTTCACAATCTGGAGACGTGTTATCTGTATGGTCTGTCCAATTTTGAATACAACTAATTAATTACCTAACTAATTTAGACTAGAGACTGAATCATAGACATAGCTAAATATTATACATACCTACGTGACAGGTCACACTTCCCAGATCCAAAAGCTGATGCTGTAAAATTGGCAACTCATCTGAAATGCGAGACAGCTGCAGCGAATCCATCTGAAATATCTTCTGCAGAAATTGTCACGTGTCTCAGAAAACTGAGCGTGGAAGAGCTGAATGACGCTCAAACCGCATTCGCCCAAGTAAAATTATTTTTTTCATAACTTTTCCTATAAATGATGAAAAATTACGTCCTAATTAAAAATTGTCTCTTTATTTTACAGCGCTGGCCTTTTCACTCTCTCCCTCTTACATTCGGACCTGTCCAGGAGCCAGCCTCATCTCCCACCCCATTTTTAACAAAATCCCCTTGGGTAGCGCTTCTTGAGAGTCCCTCTTCTCTCAGTGAGGTTCCGTGGATGATCGGTACCACAGAGGATGAAGGCGCCTCTTTGTATGCCGGCCAAATTATGCAAGTCGAAAGTCTCCGGAATGAGCTTAACTCAGAATGGGCAAGAGTAATTCCAAGAGCGCTGCTATTTGACAAATTCCTGCGTCCTGAAGATCGTCAAGTTGTAGTCGACAAAATTCGAGAGTTTTACTTTGGAGGGAATCCAGTTTCAACCGATAACAGAGCAAATCTCACAAATTTGTACTCAGACGCGTACTTCTCCCACTCCATTCGGAAGTCAGTAGTGGAGACAGTAACGAGAAGAAAGAAAGGTCCGGTGTATCTCTACCAGTACGCCCATAAGGGCCCTGCAACGATGCTAAACTTATTTGGCGTTCCTGTTGCGGAGGAGGAAAAGAAAAGTGAGAATATGACCTAGTATAGTAATGCAAAAAATTCCATCCATTTTCTATTTCACCAAAATTTAATTTTTTGCACAATTAATGCTTAAATACGTGTTAGAGTCAGCCCACGCAGACGACTGCATTCTTCTCTTCAACCTTGACGCCGTATTTCCGGCGGCAAAGGATGTCATAAAGGCCGACTCTATACACGAGGAATTTTCGAAAAACTTAGTGAAGCTGTGGGTGTCCTTTTCTATTCATGGGTAAGACAGCAGCTAATTTATTTTTAATGGCTTTAGCAGCCAATCAATCATTTTCATTCCTTTAATTTTCCTAATCCTCCACAGAAAACCGAAGCACTTCTGGGGAAACACAAACAAAAACGACTGGAAGCCCATTTCCAAGAATGATGCGACCGGGAAAAGTCCACTGAAGTGGTTCCGACTCAGTTCCGATCCAGCTTTAATCAGTGATACTCTTGGGGAGAGGACGGCATTCTGGGAGGATCTCATCAATACTTACATGCGGGATGCTCTTCAGCCATCTGCTTCATCCCAAGGGAAAAAGACTGAGCTATAGAAAAGCGCTCAAAGAGTGGACTTTAGTGACTTGTTAAAATTTGTTTATTCGCTAAATTGTTTATCTGCACGACGTGCGGCGCACGTTCCACATAATAAAATAGATAGTGGCATCCACTTCAATTGGCCTAACGTGAAAATCAATCTTGATTATCATTAATTTTCACTGCAGTCTACATACACATAGGCATCTATACTATTTGCTCTGTTCATGCTTGTTGACACGCTTGAACATTTTATAAATTTTATTGTCCAATTGCTTCCAAGTTTGCTCATCATCACTATATCCATAATACCCCTTTTGCGATTTTGAAAATCAGCTTTTATTGAAAAAGATTTACTGTACACGCAAGATTAATAATCTTGGTACAGGATTATGGAAGTAGCCATTGAACGACCGTTTTATTATCTATCGAGTTCGCAATCTGCTGAATGAAAGCAAATACACCGATTTATTGCGAACCCAACGATCAGTTTGACGCTTTAATATATTTGCAACAGCCGGTAAAAATATTTGGCGAAAAGAATTTTGTGGATAATGCTCATTAGCCTTCACTTGTTGGATTTTATTATTTTAAAAAAAAGTGCTCACAAATTCCGACATGCCTATTGAAAACAAATACTCCGATTTATTGCGAACCCAACGATCAGTTTGACGCTTTAATATATTTGCAACAGCCGGTACAAATATTTGGCGAAAAAAATTTTGTGGATAATGCTCATTAGCCTTCACTTATTGGGTTTTATTATTTTAAAGAAGTGCTCACAAATACCGACATGCCTAC
>JAHZND010004156.1:0-24420 GCA_027744115.1 Acrocyrtus sp. NNG-2020 | reverse complement strand
GAAATGAGACAGAGTTAAAGCATCAAATACGAGTAATATGGAACGTAAATAAACACATTTAATTAAGCGCAGTGCAGTCATTTGACACCTGCATTTTTATTATACATATTCATTTGTAAATTATACATGTCTTTAACAGTACATAACTGTGTGCATTGTAGGGACATTAAACGAAGTTAAAGGCACATCCGGGCATGCGCATGTATATCCCATTTTGTCGCCAATCTTTGGCCACAAGATACAGTAAATTGAAAAATCTGCAAATTAATTGAAAATACACCCAGAAATAATTCTATCCATGTACACTCAACGGTTATTGCATCAGTCAAAGTCAGCGGAAATAGTACAAACTTATACCAGCAATTAGGCTCCACTTATTGGGGCAATGAAATAAGGCTATACCAATAAAATGTATCTGGTATTTTTTCGGAATAACTGGTTGACAATACAAACACAATTTAATTATTTAATACGGCACAACTTGTTCGAAATCATTGACTCTTAGATTATTCTTCTGAAATATCAAACTCAACGTTTGATTACATGCCTACCTATTTAAATAGTATAACCATAATTTGTTATCTAACATTTATATATTAGCCAGGTTCATTGAAAGCACAACCTAGAATAAACCATTATTTATATTTTGGTCTCCGGAACACATCTGTTAGAAAGTCTGATAAAAGATGAGCTTACATCTATGTTGATTTCTGTAAACAGGTCACTGCATCATAAATGTTTCAAATCATGAGCACTTATTTTTGTATCCTATCAATAGTATCAATCGTTCAAATGTTTCCATACTATTCAAGAATTTAAGAATTAAATTACGATAATAAAGGTATTGCATTGTATCTTAAAATATTGCTGCTTCTAGAGATCTTTTTTACAAGAACGAATCTGCTAACTAAATCTACTATTAGACTATTAGACAAGATTTATCATTACGAACTTGATTCTAAACTTCCACTAGTATTTTCAGCTTGTCCACATTTGGGGCTTTCTGCAACTTCCGCGTTAGTTTCCTTTACCATTGCAGCCTTCCCTTCTTCACTTTCCTCGAGCTTAATTTTATCCTCTTGAGCTTCTCCTTTAATGTTATTTGAAGGCATTCCCTCCACCTGATAAGAAGGTACTCCCTCATCAATTAATGATGCTCGATTTTTCTGACTAGTGAAAACTTTCTCCTCTGAATTTACCTCTTCTGTCGCCCCTTTTTCTTCTTGCTGCTCCAAGTTGGTTGAGCTCGTTAAATGAGGCGAGGGTGAAATATTCCCTTGCATTTGTGCATTTGCATCACTCCCTTCTGTGCATTCCTTGGAAGAGTCATCAGTTCCAGTTTCTTTCACGGTGACAAGTTCAGAAGGAGTTGAAGAAACAACTTGAGTTTCTTTCGAGGGTGCTTCTCCATCTAGTTCAGCTTCCACCTTCGCTATTCCACTTGAATGAGTTTCTACTTCGTTGGCACCTCCAATGATTCTGACAACCTACAAGCAACACCGGGAAGAAAAAACGTACGCATGCATTACAAAGTAAACGAAAACGTAATATTAGAACACACACCCACAACTATATACTGTTATTGCAGCATCCCTCTTGCTTCATTTACTTTCTGCCTCATTCAAAGCGCAGTGAAAAATTGCTACATATCTACTTACTAACCAGCACCCAGATATAAACTGACACTCATATTCGCTTCCATTCATACGACTTACTAAAGTTAGTAAACTAAAAATTCTTTTCGTCAAACGTTTAAAGATAGAAGCCATCTCCCACGCAATACTCTACAGCTCTTTAAACATTATCATTAACAGTGGCAAATGAGCCGTGTCCAAAGTCAAACCCTCGAAGTTGCTATTCTGAAAATGCAGAGGTATAAAAAACCTTTATTTGAAAACTTACGCACTTCCGTAATTATCATCGTTGGCTTCTTAATGAGAGTTTGCATACATTTTATTATACAGGGTAATGGAATGATTAATCCTAATTCTGACATTCTGGATACATTCAAATTGATCAAGTCACATACCTAGTCTAAAGCTTAGTCAACTGAAGATTTCAAAATAAGCGAATGTAACCAGGAATATAGTAGATACTTACACTACATTCTAGAATTTTTGCGAAATTCTGGCAATTTAATTTATTTCAAGCAAACAGATCTTATAAATCCAGTGCATTTCTCATTCTAAACTTGCCTTTTACTAAAAATATGTTAGCGACTCCTACAACTAAAACTAAATCAGTACACAAACAAAACATTAGGGCATGAAGGTCTTTCTTCCGCTACAATAAAATTAAAATAGCCAAATACCTAAGCGTATTTTGTAAATATATCTCAAACGGCCTAAGAATGCATATTCCATGCTACACAAAACTATAATAAACTTTCAAGCATTAAAGTGCCGAGTGTGGCTGCGCTTGTAAAGTTCACAACTGAAGCAAAAGCTATGAAAACAGAGAAATCTTACTTCTGGTTTCAGAGGTGAAGGGAGAGAAGTATCATTCAACGCTGGATCCTCCTCGTCAATATTTGTGGGGACTTTACGAGGCTTAAATGTTAATGGCGTACGCTTTAGAATCTTATCCACTTGTTCCGTTACTCGAACCTATAAAAACGAATTAAAATTGACTTTATGCAAAGGCGGTTGGTTATTCCCATCTTCTCTTTCTTCTACTCGTGGCTGGAGACAAAAGACAGGGAAAAGGATATGAAATTAGTTACACCTTATTTCCTCATACCGGTTTCATCCATCTCATTCAACAAGGATTTAGACTACCTTTTACTCTCCCACAAAAAAATCATCTTACGGCTGGAAATGAGAGCGAGCGAGGGAGAGAGAAGGGAAGGAAAATTGAGATAATGTATACACAGCGAATGCAATGGGGAAAACAGGACGAGAGAATTAAACCCTATCTAACTCTCCTTAAACTTTATGAGACAGAGTTACTTATGCATGCAAATGACATTCAAAATAGGGATAAGACAATCTTCTCAAAGTGACATAATATGTAAGTTTATAAAATTCAGATTTTCAGGACATTTCCACTTTCCTTCCTTCCGCTTTTCTTTCTTTATTCCTTCTGCAATAATTTCGTTATTGCTGAATTATGCACCTCCTGTACCGACTACCGAGTACCGACTGCCTCTCTGTTCTCATTCACTCCAGCTAATTACTAACCATCTTGCTTCCTATTAATCCAAAAATTTACATTCACCACGAGTATACTTACTACGCCTTACTACTGGATGCACTTCATGCACACAAAAGCAAGTTCTTATTATAAACCTGTATCACGTAAAAAGTTTGAGTCTATGAAATTGGAGAAAAAAATTAGAAATGGAATACGTGTCGCATAAGTAGTACGGAACGGTTTAGAAACGGAACTATTTGCAGGTCGAAAACTCACAGAAAGGATAAAGCCACTTTTCCTGTGATTCATTTTACGCGGCACGTATTTGGGCCTAGCTTAAAAATTGTTTAATTTGGTATAATATTGCAACTGAGAAAATTAGATTGAGATTTTTATAAAACTGTGACAAGAATTGCTAAAGAGTTAATTTAAAGATATTCCAACCATTTTCACGTTTTCTAAACATCGACATTAGAACATTATTGCATAATGCAAGTACACAGAAAAATGAGATGAAATATATTATTATTATACTGTATATGTACTGAATTTTCTTCATCTAACCTGCTTGTCTTTCATATTCTTCTTAAACTTCTCCACGTTCTTCAAAAACTCTTGTTGTCGAAGCTCCAGTTCCGATGCAACGTTCGACATCTCTTCCATGGCATGTATGGATTCTAAAAAGTAGTTCTCCCAACTTTCTATTGGAACTGCCCGTCCACTTATGTAATCTTGAAATTCTTCCTCCGGCATACCTAGCGACTCACCTTTCATGTTTTGAATAAAGGATACTGCACAGCACTGTAAAAAGCGAAAGTTAAATATATGTTAAGAACGTAAAACACAAATCTGATTAACTAACGATGATAAACACATGTTACCAATAGTATTTTAAAAATCAGTATCCGTAATAAACGAACCAGTAGCCAATATTCGCAATTGAGCAAAACAAATGGCGAATACGCAAGGTTTGTACGGAAGTTAAAATATAAAAAGGCTATAAAAGTAAAGCTCACCAAATTTGTAAAGAAGTATCCAGCTTCTCCACTCATTAATCGAGCAGCATTACAGAATCGAGTAATATAATTTATATTACTCTGCAATCTTGTGGGGTTAGCTTTGATTACAATGTAAATGAGAGTTGGAAGAAAGTCGTCCGCTGCAGTTGGACCCTGTTTTGATTTTCCTAAAGCCTCAATGATATGGTGACTACACTGTGTGACACAAGACAGCTTCTCCTGAGGTGGCTTAACAGAATCCATTCCAATGATCACTATAATTAATCATAATTCAAAAATATTAAATTGGTGCAATTTAGTTAAATTAAAATTAGCTTAAACCTGCTTCCTCAACATTCCAACTAGGTATGTAATGAAAATAAAAGACTAATAATGTAAGTAATATGTAGTAACTAAAACTGTAAGTAATTTTACAGTAATTACTTATTCACGTACCATTAATAGCCGTATACACTAAATCTCGCACAGCCCTGTCCCTTTCATTCAATGCAACATCAAGATGCTTACACGTTATCCAGTTGAGCTGTCGGATTCTGCAAAAAATCAGAAAAAGGGAATAATAACTTTTACAAAAAAATTAAACGTAAAACAAAAACGAAACAAACTCGCATTTAATAGACAGACATTTGTACATAGGAAAAATCTTTTTAATATATACCTATTCTGAAGCTCCAAATCTTGAGTTTCATCTTCTGTTGCAGATGACATAGGACTAAACAGTTCCTTATATAAGCTTATCGTCAAATACTTTTCAATTAAATTCATTAACGTCTCCTTATCCTCCGGACACATTTCCTGGTAGCATTTTACAATTTCCGTTTTTGCTTGAAAGTTCTTGTAAAAGTCTTGAACTAAATCGGAAGCTTCATCAATAGATCCACTTCCCTGACGAAGCTGTTCGACTATGACTTCTTCACACTGCTTAACTTTGGTCACAACATCCATGACTATTCTTCGGTTAGGAATTTCGCCCAAAAATTTATTAATTTCACCTCGAACTTGATCCTTGTCTGTGTTGGCAACTTTGTGAGGTGACATTTTTGGAGATCCGTTATCAGCATCATATTGCTGTTGCCCATCCTTGCCACCTTTCTCTGGAGATTTCTTGCCACTATGTGGTGATGAAGGCGTAGGTGATTTGCGGAAGACTGAACGAAATGATTTGGTTTTACGATCAGTTTGCTGCTTCTTCTTTTCTTCGAATTTTGTGAAACTCCCAGTTAGTGGAGACAGGCTATCCAAGGACCTTTCAATGGAAAAAGAAAAAAATGTAAATTATTCACATCTAATCTTAAATGCAATGTACATTGCTTCACCACGATAAGCAGAGCAGAATGCTGTAGAAGTAAACTAAGAGCTAATAAACAAGCTGGGTAATCTAGATAGCTAGTAGCCGATAGTTGATGATGACATAAACCTACTGCACAGTTCTATTCCAACTCCAAAGTACCTAAATGCATAGACCTAGAAGACCTATTTATTTAATATCCGATATCGCACAAACAAATATTATTCTAATCTCAATCAAGACATTCCTATCGTTGATCCTTGCAATGAATGCCATGGGGTAATGTGTAAAGGTATCCAGTATCGTCAATTGTCATTCACATATTTTAATTAATGCTCCTTGGTTTTTTACTTATCTAATCAATACTTACTTAAAAGCTTCCTGGCCACTGACACGACATGTATCATCAACGTAAAAACCACTGTCACCGGAAACAACTGATGGAAGAAGTTTTAAAACTGATTTTAACCAACTTCGAACTTTCTTCATGCCTTAAATACTTTGTACTTAAACTCAATGAATTAATTCCAGTAAAAAATAAGACTAGCCAAAAACAAACAGTCGCCCAACCCCACTAGCGTTTGATGAAAAAAATATTAATGAACAATAAGCTAATTAAAACTAGTTTATTATGAGAGTAGACTAGACTAGAGTATACTAATCCAGGGTACCAATGAAATCATTGGCAATGGACAAGATCAACAGAAATAGACAAGAAAATGGGTTTACTTCGTCTCTGAAGGTTAAATACAGTTCACTAAAAGAAAGTACTACTGCTTATAAATTCTTCTTGTCTGCGACTGCGTGGCGTATGGCGTACATTTTTCGTTTGTCTAAAATATTTTGTATTTTCTTTCGTGTGTCATTAAATTGACCCTTCACTTTGAAATTTTTAGTAACATTTAATGGCCTTAAAGATCTAGACATTTAGGCAGGGAAAGATTTTAGATTTAGGCAGGAATAAATTTAGTTTTCTATAAATGTCTATCAGTGATCCTGTGTCTGTAAACTTAAACTTACAGTCTAGCTGATTTAGGAAGTGTAGCAAATCCGGACCTCCCGAACACACCTGGCGCAGCTGTTCCATCAGGACCGAAGGCTTCATCCCGAGGTCCATGACCTCTACTTTGTTGTTGTTGAAGCTGCTGTTGCTTGAATAATTTGAAACAAACCGAGCAATACCCTTCCTGGACTTTATTTCCATAATGACCACACTTGTTTTTGCACATGAGATCAGCCTGTTCACTGATCAGTCGGGAAATCCTTCCCGAGGAAGGGTTGTAGCCCCCGCTGTAATTCATTTTTTCAGCTTGTGTTACTCGACCCTTCAGCCAAGTTCAATGTTCAAAGGTCAGCAACGAATACTCAATACTCTTTAGCACCAACAATAATCGTCACCAAAATATTAACATTTTTTTTCTTAATGCATTTTTCGCGTAAACATTTAATGCACTTTTTCCACACAGCCAAAGAAAGATAACAGTTTACCTAATCATTCACACTGTACTACACTTGGTACACCTCTTCTCTTCCTCGTCATTAGGTAATTCTAATGACGACGGTAATGAATTTACGCGCAACGTGCCAAGGTCAACTGCATACTTTAACTTTTATTACCATTTACCATTTAACTGCTTCAGTAGTTTTCCGCTACGAGCTCAAAACCCAGTTTGCTGTGACTAGTTAGCAGTGATCAGAAGCAAGCCAAGTTAACAAAATGAAGTTCCTGGAGTTCACTGGAAAACGTGTCGTATGCACTATGCAGTACTGTGCTGTGGGGTCTGGTCCTGGTGACATAACGGATGTAATGATGATGATGAGTAAAGTTGAGTCATATTAAAAGTGACTTGGTTAAAAATGTAATAATTCCACCTGCCTGTGTTAGTATAAACAGCTGATCGTTCACTTCTTTCGTAATTCGTGAGTGAGAGCTAGAGCAAGTGATTGGGAACGAGAACGAGCCTTTTTTTCTGCTCTGCTGTTCACTTCACTTCATAACAAAACGCAGCCAAAATCCACATCCACACAACTCAACTCAACTCAAGTATACTTGTACCGTACACGCGTACAGTACATTGCATACACCATACTGGCTCCATTTTTTATGCTTTTGCTTTTGCTTCTATCAAATAAAATGCATTTGATAATCTCAATCTCGGCAGCAGTTTTCGCTTGGTTTGGCATATTCTTATTTAGTACCTTTACCTTATCATCATCATACTGTTAGTTAATAATAGCAAAATAGCAATAAATAGTAGTAGCATAGAAGGTAGTACTGACTGACATGTAATGTAGTAGAATCCTTCATTACTCATATGATCATGATCATAATTAGGTATCTGTATCTGGCTTCTGACTAGACTGGTTGCTCTTTCATTCTCTTCATGGAAAGAGGAAAACAATTATGATGCTGGTGATAAATCTAGTGCGAATCGAGAATGGACCCTCGGTGATGAGCGAACAGAGATTGGAAGATTTGGATGCAGTTGCTGTTGTACTTGTACTATAGAATGAAAGGAACAACTTTTGCACTTTCTTTTTTGCGCAGTTTGAATTTACAGCACGGTTTTTGCTCTAATCCAGTACTACTGCTAATTAATTTCTGAATCTTGCTTTTGATTTACAAAAAAAATATTCTGAATTTTACATGCATGCATATTATTGCGTTTGCATTTGTTCCACATTTTAATTAATAGCGTCGTCCAGTAATAATAGGGCTAACTGTAAACATCATTATTGACTAGTTAAGATGCTAATTGTGCAGGTGGCTGTAAAATTAATTAAACTCTTATTGAATTTTGGCCATGGAGTGGAATGCCACTTTCACCATGCATACTTTTATAATGAAAACAAGTGACAAGAGGTTCGTATCGTAATTTTCTTCATATTTGCAATTTCATAAATTGTGGAGGTATGTGTACCTAGTTCTCAGTGACATTCCAGCCCAGATTCAAGGTTTTTCCGATGGAGATTGGGGGTACCTTCCTTTTTTGCTTAGGTACATGACATATCTTCAATAAAAAATAGTAATGTGCTTTCACTTCACGTGGCTGTTGCGAGCCGCTGTCTCGCTAGCGCTCATCCCTCGTTCGCAGTATCAAGCACGAGCACATTCTATTATTTCCAAATTTACATGATAATGTGGAGGCGCTATAATAAACCAAACGCGTGCGGCATGGCTTAGAATACGAAGCTAAAATACCACAAATAGAATTTAAGTACTGCTTGATCGCGTCGCAGGTTTACGATTTAATTAGAATAGACTGACAGAACGTTAACCTAGGATAGGAATAAATTACATTACATTTGCCTTAGCAAACAAATCTGAAAGTTCGGGACAAGTATTTTTTATTAACTGACTTGATACATAAAAGTTTTAAATGCTCTCACGCATTAACCAGAGTAGATAGAGATCGTCATAAAAGCCTGTTTGTTACAAAGCTTTAAAAAATATATAATTTTAATAATATCTATTCAACAACTCATATTAAAAGTTCTTGTTTAACTAGTACAAAATACACGATAATAATTATGTGACATTTTCAGTAAAGGATTTCAATTTTTTTGCAGTTAAGGTACTGGTACGCAATTACACAAATTAGGTGTGCTATAAAGATTACAAAAAATGATTTTTTAACTCAAGTGAATTTGACGATCATCCATATATTTTTTCGATTCCCTATGATTGAAATAATAAATACTATGTGAATAATAGTAGACTAATTTTTTTTACTTCGAATGAGAATGGATAGAATTAGTGAAGTGAGACGTAGATTGGTTATATTCTGTGTCCGAGAAGGTTTAAGTCCGAATGGGTCCAAGAAAATAATAGCCTTTAAGACAAAATTTTGTCGCGTTCTACGTAATACCGAGTATAGCGTCCAAACTGATTACAGACAGGTATATAGTTTTATACTCACATTTGAGCTTTATGTAAGAAATATATGAAATTAAATGCTTTCACTGTCATTTAGACCTCACTCTTCAGACCTCACTTACACGTATATACTACTTTCGAAAATTTTAACGCTTTGAGTTTGGAAATGAAATCCATTTTATTTAATTATTGGTAGGATTTCACTTTTGTCAGTAAATGTCTATGACCCATGACCAAGTCATTTAAAGACATGCTATGAAACACATACACCACACAATCAACAGATTTAAAGAAAGTAGAAATTGTCTTTTGGTGAACTGATTGACGACAGAGTAAACTGCAAAGTTAACTATAACACTTGGATTAATCAATACACCATCTCGACGTGTTTTCGTTTTGGAGCTGCTAACGCCTTCTTAATTACTGTCCAATCTTCCACAATATCTACGTCATTGAGCATGTAAACTAAATAAGGTCCGGATACTGTCACTTGTTTCTTTTTCTTGTCTCCAAACAGGTCTACTGATTTCTTATTCTTCCTCTTCATAACAGCCTCAAGCCAGAGTTCCGACGTAAAGTCATTATTTCTGTCTTCTTCCAGGCGTCGGATTTTCTCTTCCAGTTCCGACTTTATTGCGCCGCACATGAGCTGCTTTTCGCTCTGAAAATCATAAATGTAAATGTAAAAGCATTAATTAAGAGAAAATTTTTCTTTGAAACTTTCAACATGAAAAACGCCATACGCATACTTCGTGGTTTTGTTGAATCGCTAATTCTTCTGCATCGAACTTGTGCTGAACATTTACTAGGCGAAATTGGCGAAGATTCGCAGTGACTTCCATACGGATCCTCATATTCTCTTGTAATTGTGCAAGCGGACCAAGATACTCTTTAGCTTTCCCTGAGCGAACTTCTTCCAATTTCGAAGTAATCTGCGACCCTCTTTCCTGATATAATCTGAATACAAGCATACATTAAATTTTTTAAATACCTCGTTAATAATGAATCAAGTAGCTTAATGAAGCGATTGATAAAATAAAGCTTTAACTACCTATCTCCAGTACCACCGCTAACAAGCTAATATTGCCAAAAAGCATGAGCATCGAAAACTATAAAAACTTACAATTCTCGAAGATATGTAAACTGTTTGTCTAAATCGGTCAGATCTGATTGGTACTCCTGTTTTCGTACTTCAGAGCTTTGTTCATCCATTTCTGAAAATGCATGATGCAAATTATACATTTAGTTCAAGTTCAACTCGTCCTGATTATTTTAGTTTAATCGACAGTGTCGATTCGACACAATATGCCATCTTATTAATTTTACAATAGCAGAGCATTCATACCAGAGCTATCTTCTGAGTCAGATGAATCACTGGAATCCGAACTGGTCGAATCTGAAGAGGATTCATCCACCTCCATCGAGTTCGAATCCACTCCAGTAGTACTACAATTGGCTGATTTGGAAGTTTCGTTGTTAACATTGATATTTGACGGAAGTTACTGAGTCAGTCGTTGTAGGGGCTACACCTGTCGAGTTATTCTCGTCCCCATCAACGTCCATCGTAGATACCCCACTCCCACTCGAACTATTTCCACGTGTTCGAGACTGGGATCTGGTGGAGGTGGAACTCCCATTTCCATTATTGCTGTAGCCACCGTTCATCAGCCCATGATGACCATTCGTTCTCCTACTGGATCTAGACGACTTCTCCAATATCGTCACAGTACTAGAGGAACTAGAATTGTATATCGAAGTATTATCCGCCTGATCCATCTTCCCCAGTGCTGATCTCAGCCTCACCGAACTCGCTCGCCCACTCATCTTCCCAAATATATATATATATTTTAACTCCTACTTAGAGGAACTAGAATTGTATATCGAAGTATTATCCGCCTGATCCATCTTCCCCAGTGCTGATCTCAGCCTCACCGAACTCGCTCGCCCACTCATCTTCCCAAATATATATATATTTTTAACTCCTACCAATTCTAATTATCTTTTAAAATTTAACCTTCCACCCTAACCACCACACTCTAACAAAAAACTGCTAACCCCCTCAAACTACCAAACTACAGATGACCGAAATACACCAGAAAATGCATTCAAAACAATTTGTATCTCTTACTAAATTATCTTCTACCTATACCTAATATTTAATTGATCTAAAATCAACCTAATTACTATACTTTAGTCAAATTTATTTATTTTTTTCTAACTAGAACTTAGCTACTGCGAAGTCAAAATGTCCACTAATTTCAGGTTTTGATTAAGTTTTACAACCACATTATCCACATTCGCAATAATTTGCCACTGGTGGTGCATTTTTGTTCAATAATGTTCAGCTGCTCTCCTCGCAAACTCGGCTTCCCGTTCCGATCCCTGCGTCCAGAAATGTGAACTTGAACTGTGATGAATGGTCAGAATGTGCTAGCTCATTTCCATTTCTTTTTTAGGAGAGAATAGATATCCAGCAATCCAAATCCAGCCAAAGGGACTTTCAGCAGAAGTACATGACGCGCATCACAACAGACAACAGCCGATGAGCAGCAGCACAAGAGCACAGCGCACAAAATGAAAATAAAATGCTTTTGATGATAAGTAAACATCTGCATTTGCAAATGCCCTCGGTAAATACGCATACGTGCAGTGCAGCAGTCAAATAGTCACAGTCGCACCACCACCAACCATCACTCTTCACAGCAAATCCATGTACAATTTTGTACGATTTTCTTTGGCTAGCAATAAGCAAGCTGGCTTGTATTTTTCTTTAACAAATCACAGCTAAATACAAATACTCAGGAACATGCGGAGAATATTTATGTATGTAGTGTTTTGCAATTAATTATCAAATAATTTGATTGGAAGCTATTTTATTCTTCTGACATTGTGCATACAACTGCACTTTTAACGTAGTCAGAAGTGTTTTAACCTCTGGAGGACCCCCACTTTCCGTATTTTTTTGGAGGGAGTCAGTGGTCAGTCTAAGATTTATTCCCAGACACCAGATGGATGCACTTTTTTGAGGCGCCAGGTGAATGATTTAGTTTTAGCCTGTTAGACATGTGGTTTCCTCACACAAAATTTAAATTTTTTTTAGTGATAAATGTTCCTTTCACAAATTTTAATGAGTGAGCAGTGGCTAGCTTGCCATTCAAATTTAAATATTTTTGGTGCAGCTGTGCAGCACTCTCTTCTCTTTCCATTTACAGCTTTACTCAGCCAGGTAAAATCAGGTGGATGGTTGTTTTTAAATAAGGATTTCATTTAAAAGATTTTTAATCCTTTTTCTCACACAGGTTGGTTTTGGCTCTTCTAGCTCGCGCAAAACAACTGAATTTTTTTTAAAGATGATGTTGAGAAGTGAAAAGAATTGGAGGAGAAAAAGGGCACACTCTTTTAATAGAAATGAGAGTGGAGACACAATGCAAAAAGTGCACTAACGTTCTCAACGTGATTTGATTAGAGGAGCAAACAGCAAAACTCTCTACAAAAAAACACTCAAAACTTGTCCTCATCTTAAAAATCTGCTGTTGTTTGTTGCTCTGAGCTCCTCTCCGTGCATATTACAGTCCCCCAAAAAGTTCATATATGATTTTTCAAGCTTGCTCTCCTCATATAGAAAAAAAAGCTATTAATACTATACAGTATTACACAGATAGCCAGACAGAACCAGAAGCATTTATTGCATGTATACATTTCCATTTCTGTATAAATTTGGATTGCGCATTCCTTTATCAAAAAGCTTGTATTCTATTCACATTCACTATTATGCTGGTGCAGACAATGTATTATTGGGCTAGCTCAGTAATAGTAATGCTCAGTGTGTGAATATGTATGTTTTACTCATGCCGTTTAGCACTTGGATTTTCGTTCATTTCATAGTGTAGTTACCTAAGTACGTCTCGGTCTCGCTCACTCATCATACCACGCAAGAAGTGGTAGGTATAATAAACTACATAGTGCATACATTTCTAGGTTATTTTACGCGACAAAACTCTTTGCGTGCTAAGGTGGTTTACTCTTTACTTTTATTTTACTACACTCACTCAGACTACGCTTAGCTTCCTCCTCTATCGTCTACATGGGCTATGAAACTACGAGTGTGTATGAAAAGGCGGTTTAAAGGAGATCCTGGCAATAATAACCACGCCAGAGTAAAAAAAGTAGAATGTGAGTGTGAGGTCGTGAGGTATGAATACTGTTGTGCGCAAAGCTAACTCAAACAAACCCATTCTCATTCATGTAAACGATACCTGTACAACTGCCACTAGTCACTGCCAAGTGCTTTTACAGTTGTTATACATATTAGGATATTAGACATAGACATTGAGTATAACAAACACATTTTTACAGAAAAATAGTTTGATAGTTAAAAAGCCTTCAAATACATAAATAATTAGTTAGTGTTTTTAGTTTTTTGTGCTAGAGCTTTTAACAAATCTTGACAAAGGACAAACAAATGATTGGCTCATTCATAATTCATATGGTAATGGTGTGATTATATGGCAGTGATAAAAGAGATACCACAACAGATGCATTGTATCTGTAAGATTATGGATAAACGAACGTGAACATGACACGAGAGTATCGGAATGCGATATGCCTACCAGCAAACGATAATCGCCATCGCCATCATCCTTATAGTGTATTAGTATTAGTCAAGTAGTATTATTACATTCTATTAGTAACTAGAAAGAAACAAACGCAACACATTTTCCATCCTCATCCTGTAATTGTAATTCATTCCCAAGACTCTCACTGCAAATGCAATGCTCAAACAACATAGCAGTCATATATCCTAAAATCTCAAGCTTGCATGGCAGCATGAATCTATTTCATCTTCATTCACGTTGAATTCATAGTTCAGGTGTGAGTGTGATTACAGGTGTGAAATACTTTCTTGTACTTTTACTTTAGAAAAGAAGCTATTCAGTAACAGTGCAACTATTATATGTATAGCCAGGTTTGCTTCGCACACACTACGTCTAAGAAACAGATTTATCCCTATTTACATCCAATTCAGCTTCAGCAAAACTGTCTGTAACCTTTTTATTGTGCGTTGCGTTGCTTCAAAATTCCCTTATTGCCGTAGAAGCGGCAGTCAGTCAGTTTCCGCATATTACATGGAAAGAAGTTCGTGGGGAACGGTGGTGGCACTTCCACGAGATAGAGATACTCGAATACGTACTTGGCTATGATAATTTATGATGAATGACTTATTTATAGCATCTAGAGGATCGTGATTAATCGTTAAATTTTAATTTGACATGTACATATAAGAAACTTCATGTGACATACCATGTTACGGTCAAGGAGAGTAGAATATATGGTTACGGTATATGTTTACTAATAATTATCATTTATATCAGGTGAACGCACTAAATTACCCTTTCTCTCTCATTCCTTTTTAGCAGGTAGGTACTGTAAACAAATTGATATATTTATTATCAGCCAAAGTCTCATTTTATTTAAATTATATTTTATACACTTTTTTCAACAAATGCTGATAAACGTAAAAAAGCTGGGAAAAGTTAACTGCTTTCGTCTTTTAACAATGCATCAGTCTAATTCCATTCCACCGTGTATATCAGCTAAGCCACCAGGAGTTTCGGTCCCACCCAGAGAGGAGAACAACGATGACAAATCACCGCCATAGGGCATAGCAATTTCTTGTTCTTGTTCTTCTAGTTCTTCATCAACTGGATCCTCTGGTTCTGGATTATTACACTCCTCAGTTTGAGAATTTTCTACTCCCATCCCATTCTCACCCTCATTAGGCATTATCGAACTTATTTCCTCCGAAGAGCTTACATTCGAAATTGGTTTATTCCTCCCAGTTTTTGAAGCAGGGCCTGGCGTACGCTTTTTGGCTGGTGAATTGGCCGCACTGCTGCTGCTAGTTTCAGTGGAATATCGTCGCTGCAAGGAGATTATTTGTGGTTGTTCAATCAGGATTGGCGTGGCAGTGGACACGCTGATTTCCCCGACTCCAACCATTTCCTCCATCGTGATTTCTGCCTCGTCATCCTCATTTAGAAACTCAGCTCCTGTGTGCTCCCTAGTTATATGTGCAGTAAGGTGGCGATTTTGATTAAATGTGGCAGAACAATATTGACATTGATACGGTGACACTCCAGTATGATTTCGATAATGATGGACGTACTCGCTTTCGTCAGTCGTTTCGAATGAACAAAATATACAAGTATACCTTTCACCTGAAATGAAAAAGTTTTCATGAATTAACAAATTTAAAAGAATTAAAATTACAAATTATGAGATATCATAAGATATGAAACTGAATAGACAACTGATACACTCAAAATTTATTCTCATACCTGCGCTTTCCGTTTCTTTAACTTCAATATTCGGTACATCATTTTCATAAAGCTCTTGTATAAATTGTGAGCAGCCTTTCGTAGCCGATTGTTTGACTTCGGGGTGGGATCTGTAAATATGCTGCATTATACTGGCCCTTTTCTGCATTGATTTTTGGCACACTTTACACTTGTATGCTACTGGCTGAGGCTGGTCTCTTAATGGTCCAGGAGAGTGACTGGTTACTTGAGCATGGACTGGTAATTGCACTGTTTGCTGAAAAAACTCAGTTTTCATCAGCGGAACAAATTCATGTTCCCGACCCGGTTCCAGAGTTACCACCTCATCATCGTACATCCCTTTCATTGTAGGGTGGGCCTTAGCAATATGTCTTTTAACGTTTCTAGGTAGATCCTTTCTTTGTCCACAAATTTTGCATGCGTACAACAATAAACTAGCAGCAGAATCTGTGTTTTCTACCGAATGTGAAATTGCCGGAGACGGGACAGGATCCGAGGAAGTTGTATAATCTAAATCATGTCCTGTCGCTAACATTCGTGGCCGGGTTGATGTGCCTCGAGAGACAATCACTTCATCTTCGCCCTCATTTTCTTCATCCTCCTCATGCTGATAACTTTTGTTGTAATTGACATTTGAACGTCGCTTCCTTGCAGCTCCTGATGCTGACTCTTGGTAAACCGATTCAAATAAATTTTCCGTGTGATCTGGTCCATATTCAGAATGATCGAGCCGAATATGACGACGTACGCCGTCAGCACTATCAAATATTTTTAGACAAAGTTTGCATTTGTAACTAACGCCAACCCTATATGTTGATGGAGCATCTCCGATTACCGCCTGAACGGCCCTATTGTGCTCTGCAATTTCATCCGCAATATTAAATGATGTATCTCGAGTAGACTTTTTGGACGATTCAGCGACAACTACAATGTCGTCATCGTCATCATCCAATGTGACAACCTCATGGGGAGTGGAAACATTTCTGTTACTGTCCCGCTGATTATTGTCTTCACTGATACCACCAGCGGAATGGTTGCTGTCATCATTACCCAAGTCGATGGCCTCAGGTGACGCAGGAGGTGAATAGTCTTGTTCTGCAGAAGGTGGTGGGGGTGCCACTTCCTTCAGCTCTGCTTTGTTCAGCATTCGTGCTCTGGCGGATGCTGGCATTGGTCTACTGATTTTTACGGAACCTGTTGAACTGCAAGTGCTGGCACGCGATGAGATGTCATTGTTGGATAGTATTTGTTGATGAATTATTCTGCAGTAATTTAGCACGAGCAGAGGCCGGCATTGGTCTTGTAACTTTTGGTGGATCGCTATTCGCTGATTTCTTTGCTTCTTCTTTTCTTCTCTTTTCGTCCTCTTCTTGCGCCTTTTTCTTTTCCAATTTTGCTCTGATGGAAGCAGGCATTGGTGTCTTCGTAGGTTTTACAGCGTTGCTGATTACATCAATTTTTGTTTCTGGAACTGGAGACTCAACTGGTTTACTAGAGAGTTTTGCTTCTGCTTCAAGCTTGGCACGTGCAGAGGCAGGCATAGGTCTTTTGCTTGGTTTTGGCTTTTCTTTTTCCACTTTGTCCTCTATCGATATAAATGAGTTTAATACAGCATTTTCTAAACTTTTCTGCGCCTCCAGTTTAGCACGAACTGAAGCAGGCATGGGCCTTGCAGGCTTACTACTAACAGCATTAGTATTTGTATTCTGCAAATCAGAAGTCTTTGGTTTTGATTTAGACGAAACTGAGTTTGACGTTGAGACGGCGTCATCTGAGTTCCAGCCAGAAGCATTCGTCTTATTGGTTTCTGCAATTGCATCGCAAATGTCGTCGTTGTCCTCCTCTATTTCGGTAGTTACTTTTTCCACATAGTCATCCGGCTCATCATATTCCGGATGAGCACGTCTGACATGTCGCCTGGCATTTCCTCTTCCGGTGATTTCCTTTTTACAAAGCTTGCATCTGTACGTCTCGCTCTCGCCTTCTTTTATATTACTTTGTCCATTCGGCATATCGGATGCATTTGTTCCGGGATGATGTTCCAAGTTATGTTTCCGAAGTAAACTAAAGTCTGTAAAGTTCAACCTACAAGGAGCGCAGCAGCATCTCACCGTTTTATTTTCATGAGCCAGCAAATGACGACTCATTTTGGTAGGGTAGATACCACAAATCGGGCACATTCGCGAAGTCTTTAAATTGTGAATATAAAGCTCGTGTTTTTTCAACGCTTCAAAACTAACAAATACCTGACTACAAACGCTACAAGGCATCTGATTCTGATTAATGGTGTGTGACAAAGAAGAATTGGAAGTTGAAGAGGAGTGTCCCTTTCTTGGACTAACTCTTTGTGAAAATGTAGCTGTAATTGCTATTCCTGAATCTTCGACGTCCATTGACGATTCATCAGCATCCATATCCATAACCGGACTGGGTGGCCCATCATCGCAAAATGTGTCCGTCTCCATCTGCGCTACGTATACCTCCGGATACAAAACTGGCGGTGAGAGAGAGCGCTCCCTAGTTACAAATTTACTAGTACTACTACCTCTGCTCCTTGATTGTGAGACTTCCAATTGTTTTTTGTTTCGACTTCCTTGCTGTAGTTTAAACATGTCATCAGCCTTCTTCCTCTCTTTAGCAGATATAACAATACTACATTTTGGACATGATGCTGCGGCAGCTTCATTGAAATCATTACCAGTGTTGCCACTTCTACTTCTCGTCCTTAAATTTCTTCTCACAATTGAGGAAGGATTTTGATTATGATTTGTGCTCTTCCCAGATAAATGGCCAATTCCACTGGAGGCTGCAGCAATGGCATTTCCTTGCTTTACCATTCCAGAGACTAACTCTTTATGCTTGAACTGAAGGTGGAGAATGAAGTCATCTTCATGGGTGAAAGCATGAAGACATAACTTGCAAGTAAAAAGACGCTTCATCTTAGGGTGTCTTTTTGTCATGTGCTGATTGTAGTCAATTTTTACGGTGAACGTTTCGTCGCAACAAGCACATTTAATATTGCTCAATGTTTCGCTTGAAGAGGCTGTCTTCTTTACTGACGCAGGCGCTGCTTTAGCTGTCTCTTTTACTATTGGTGTTGGCGTAGACAATTCCTTATCTTCATCATCATGATCATCAAATGTTGAATCGACTGAATTTGGCGAGTTTTCAGGGAAGTTTTCTTTTCTTGGAGAGTGTACTGACTTTGGTGAGGAGGCTGCTGCCGAAGACAGTTTCTTCTTTGCTTTATTAGCTGCCGATTTGTATATTTTAAATGATTTAGGGGCACTTGGTTTAGTGAAATTTCTCTCACTCTGTGGTTTTATTGGTATAGGAATTGGAGTAGGGTCGGGATCAGCAGCATTATCATCAGTGCTATTATCAGAATCTTGATCCTTGGTAATTATTTTGGTGTTGGAGACTGTTAGTTTATGAACAGCTCGAACGTGTCTCCTAAGACGTGTAGCAATAAACTTATAACAAATAGGACACTTGCCAGATATAGGAACATCATCCGTTGTGAGGGATTTCGCTGTGTTAGTTTTCGTCTGTTGCGCTTCCTTTTTTGTCTCTGATGTAAGTACAGGAGTCTTTTCGAGACTTCTTTGGAATTTATCTAGGATCTTTGTCCTGCTGTACGAAGAGCCTCGCGTATGCTCTAATGAATGAACAGTTCTCTCATGTCGTTGTCTGTTAGTCATATTGCTAAATACTCGATGGCAAATTTCGCACTCGAGGTCATCAATATCTTTTTGCACCGCGTCATCTTCCGATGGTTCAGGTTCCTTAATGCTGCGTTCTTCCAGCTTTTTTCGAACAGATGCAGGCATGGCTAAACTAGGACTGCTTTCATTTTTTCGACTACGACTGCGATTATCCGATAGCATTAATTTCTTTACCGGTGGTGGGGCCTCTGCGTCGCTATTATCGTTGGCTTCATCATTGCTTAAATGCCTTTTGCGATATTTAGCTCCAAGACTACTTAGCACATCAGCAATTTTGCGTTTGAAAGAGTCCACAGTTTTTGACCTTCGATCTTTTGGCTTGTTTTCGCGTATTTCTGCTTCGCTGATTGAGCTAACGTTAGATTTTGACTTCTCCGATACTGGACTTGGTGGACTGTCGGGATTTATACTTGTATCTGGATCAACTCCATCGTCTTGGGAGGTATTTAAATCTCTACTATTGCAGTTAGGTTGAGAGGTGTGGAAGTCAAAGTCCTTTTCAGTTTTAAATGACTTACTACATTTAGCACATGTTAACTTTATCTTGCGGTTGCATCTGTATATATGCTTCTTCAGTTTTTTCCTGTTACTAACGCGCCTTTGACAATGAGGACAAGAGTCATTCCTATTATCTTTCTTTACTTTCTTTTCCGTAGTCTCCCCTGATTTAATTGTTTCCTCTTTAAGTTCCTTCGGAGGATTATCTTTTACTTTGAAATGGTTCTTCTCGTGGTTATTCTTGCTCCTTATATCGTAAAATTCACTATCACAATACTGACAATTGTACTTTTCCTCATGTAAAGAAACTAGCTCCTTGCTTGGTACAGACCGTGTTTGTCGGCGATTTTCCATAGGCGATCTTTCCTCATCCTCAGCTTCGTCTACGTTTGTAAACAAATTCTTGGATAGATCTGTTAAATAATAATTATAAAAAATATTTTTAGTAATTCATAACGTGGCATCCAGCTTAGCTTTGCGAAACGCTCCCTCCCTCTGATTTTGCTGAAATTTATAGTTTATCTCATTTTAGGTCCCGAATGCGAATATCATATTAATTTTCTCACCCCGAACCAAATTTTCTTCCTAGAATCAAATTGGTTTAAATAAAAAAGCCATAGCATAGCAGCCAAACAAAATGCCATAATCGAAATCGGGATCTCAAAATTAGGTAAAATTATAAATTTCAGCAAAATCGGGGCGATGCAACGTTTCGCAAAGTTAACCAGGTAGAACTGTAGTGTAATTAATATTTATTTATATTGCCCTTCTTACCTGTACTTGCACTATCTGTTGCATTCTGCTCCTGATCCTCCTTTTCTTGAGTCTTTAGTTTATTTCTTTGTGATGCTGGCATTGGCTTCTTAAATGTTGGAAATTTAATACCACCCAAGGAAATGTTGATTTTCTTCCCCTCCTCCGTTTGCTTTGTAATGTTGTTGCTGTTACCTTCCGAATTCGTCGCCTTTTCTTCAACTTGATCAACTTTAGTTGCATTTTCCAACTGCTTCCGCACAGAAGCTGGCATCGGACCTTTGATACGTGGGGTTTCAATGTTAGAATTATTACTGTTTCGTTCAGACATTGTTTTGTTCGATGGGCCATCTGACATATCTGAATTTCTTTTATGAATCTTCTCTGTTTTTTGTTTCGATGAAGCTGGCCCTGCTTTACAAAATGTTTTTGGTGACTTACTATCAGCTTCTTTAGGGCTCGTCCTGATATCTTCTAAACTTTCATTTCTTTCTAGTTCCAGCAATTTTGTTGCTGAATCAGACACTGTTCTTGAAGTCGGGCTAGTGCTGGAACTCTGAACGTTATCCAAATGTTTGTGAGACTCTTGCTTTCTTTTCGCAGATGCAGGCATGGGTCTACTAGGTCTTTTGACAATTTGTGTTTTAGTATCAGGCTCTTCTGGTTTATCTTTTGCAGCGGATTCATCATTGTAGATCACGTCAGAATTTTGAATGTGGCTATCAGATGATGCGGGCATTTGTTTTTCAGGTGCACTTCTGTCATCATCTTTTTCCGCTTCTCCTTCAGCTTCAGATAAACTGCTACGATTAGAGTCGTCATGTTTTCTTTTAGCAGAGGCAGGCATAGGTCTGCCTCTTTTAGCTATGGCAGAGGTATGAATAGCTGAATCAGTCTCCATTTGTGCCCCATCTGTACTTTTCGAAGTTTCAACCTCTGTCAGTTTTAATCTTGCAGAGGCAGGCATAGGGCGGTTTGATATTTTCTTTGTCTTGCTTTTGTGGTCTTCGTCATTGCTGGAAATAGTGTCCCCAGCATTGTGCAAAGGCTCAGCTGAAGAGTTTTCGTGATCGGTCTGTTTTGTTTCTTCCAATTTCTTCTTCGCAGAAGCTGGCATCGGTCGACCGCCTTTCTTTTTAGTACTTTTACTCCCATTTCCATCTTCACTTTGTTGTTTCGGCTTGGGCGTAGTAATGAATAGGGAGGGAACTTTTAATGCAATTTTCTTCGGCACATCTAGTGCCATGTCGCTATTATTACTGTCGTTTTCCATCTTTCCATTTAAATATTTATTTACTTTCTTAGTAGTTAGTTCGATGCTAGTATCGCATCCAAAAAGGCCCCTGGTAAAGTCTGAGCACAAAATAATAATTTATTTAAATAAAATAAACAAATTCAATCATTTACAATCAAAACAATTTACCTCATCATTTGTAAAGAAACATACCAGTAAATTGTTGTTGCCGTCCTACTGGTCCTGGTGACTAGTCATAGTAAGTAAGAACACTATTTTTAAAACAGTAAGTAATGATATAATAATATCACCACAGGCAGCCTTTTTCTTTCCCCGCTCCAGTTGACATTTCTCCGCATTAGGTTTAATGGAATGCTAAATTTTTTTAAATAAAACAATAAATCAACATATGCAATCGAAGCAAATTATTGTGTCAAGCAAAATTTTTTTTTATTAAAAAATACCTCTATATAATTACTTCAAACGTTAGTTACCTTTACTTCAGCCTTCAACCTGTAAATCAAAGCAGAAGGAAGTCAACAGATAGGTTTTAGTCATTTTTGTTTTTTGGTTTTCCAGTTTAACGTCAATCAATCGTATCGTAAATCCAATGTAAGTTGAATGTGTATTTTTAAACGCACTTACACTGTGCTGTATATAATTGGAACTGCTGATAATTTGGAATCGAGTTGTTATCCTAATAAAGATTTTGAAACTCCCGTGTTGATTCTTTCAGAGCACTACCATTCTCCTGGAATTTGTTAACTAACTTTGTATCTTGAGCTGCACTGTTAATTTTATGTGGTAAAATGGGAATAGCATCCAACAAAAGAAAAGAACGATAATCTGCTGGTTTGACTGGTCGTCTTCGTCTTGTATTTTCTTGATTTCCGGGACTGCGCTGTGCTTCTACAGTATTAAACTATAGACGAGCACGCACTGTGTGGGTCGTGTCGTCTTTCACCGTTTGTTTTTTTTTCATGTTCGCATTTTAGTCATTAGTACGAACGAATGCGATATAATTGTAGTTCACATTTCACAACAAGATAATTACAGCACAACAAAACAACTAACAACGCCAAAGATGTTTGATTGGTTAGCGATCACCTTTCACGTGTTCTTGATTGAGCACTACTTTATCCAAGAAAGGCTTCGGCTTGACTGAAGAAAGCAAGCTGAAGCACTCTCTATTCACTATTCTATTACCTCCTCATTTTTCACGTCTCTACATCAACTACATGGAAACTTCATGCATGCAACATGCAATGTATCACATATCATAAGTGCTCGTGTTGCGAACTGTGGTGGTGGAGAAGGAAGGGAGTAGGGACGGGACATGTATGTTGGACCGACAAGTGGGCCCCCACTATGAAGAGGATACGACGGTAGTTGGGAGTATACTCGTACTGTGAAGTTAGCAGGAAGCAGAGGCAAGGCAGACCCAGAGACATGACATGATACATACGGAGCACGCACGTAGGTAGGTACGTCTTCTACAGTCAACGGGCTACGTGTATATTTATGTACAGCATAGACGGTGAAATGAGCGTGACGCTTCTACTTACTTGCCGTCCATAAGTAAAATATAGCATGAAAGCATATACAATATATATGAACATGCTGTACTTGTAATATGTGATATGTAATAGATGATAGGTACCTATGCTATAATATTGGTGAGGTACGCAGTGTTGGGCATTCGCCACTCTCAGGACTTCACTTCAGAGTGCTTTCAGTTTCCATATTTCTCTGGACATGACACTGCGCACTGGAAGAAGGATAAGGATTATCGTATTCCTTGATGTCTTTTTACGACCTTAGCCATTAGCGGAGCGTCAAATAAATCAGTACATGCAAATCAATTTTGCTGCTGCTGTTCAATGTTCAATTCAATATATATTTCTCAAAGAATAAATAAATAGGAGACAGCAGAATAGTGCGGGTGATTATTGGCAAATTCCAGCCTTACTATTCCAAATCGCTTACAGTCGGGGGAACTATTATAATACTGGGGCTGATTTAGACTTTAGACTAATGGAATGTTAGATATTTCTTAGCAATTATTAAGCAGAAAATAAAATAGGGTGGTAATCAAATTGCAACTTGTAGGTTTTACTTTTAAGTAACAATAGGTAGGGTCACCCCCTCCATCGACGAGAGCGAAGAGTTTCTGACGCGCGACAAAATTAACAAGAGCGCTCGCGGAACGCATGTTGAATGCCAAGCTTTGCATCACATTCCTTCCCTTGCTGCCAGCTCCTTCCTCCCTATCCGTATCATCTCTTCCACAGAAAGGGGAACGAGAGGATTGAGGATGAATACCTAAATTTATTACGTGAACATATGAGTGTATTTTCTGGTTCCTTGTTGTGCATTGAAAATTGATGAAACGGCAAACCATCTTTTCTGATCTGCATTTGTAACTTGCCCACCGACGGAACTTTATATATTTCATTTCCATTATGTACTTGCACGCATTAATATCATTCGCCACGTAATGAATAGATAGGATAAGGAAGGACGTGTCCCGTCCCGTGTCCAGTGTCCGGTTACGTT
>JAHZND010004155.1:0-11862 GCA_027744115.1 Acrocyrtus sp. NNG-2020 | reverse complement strand
AACTGGCTTATTATTTAGTTGATGGACGTCGTTTACCTAGTTGCGCTCTGATTAAGTTGTTGTCACATTGTACACGCAAACTTAATGAAATGCTGCCTCACATCCCGCCGTGGTTTCTTTTTTTGGCAGTCATAATTTTTTCTCCCATTTTCCGTCTGGAAAGATGACAGGAATAATATGACGTCTTGAAAAAAAAGCAGAATCAAATTCTTCGGGAGCAAAGACAAAAAAAAAACTGGAACAGGGGGACATCATCATCCTCATCGTTTTGTCCAGCACCACCAAAAGCTTATAAAACCACTTGAGATGAGGCAACATTTTTTTATGAAAAAAAAGACTGGCTGTGCTGCCTGTCTTGGAGGAATTTTTGTGTACAGCTTGTAGCAGCAGCATCCGATAATCGTGTCAGGACAACCTCAATGCATTTTATTTCCAAATTAAGGAGCAAGTTTTTTTTTACCCTCTTCGTATTTTCCCAAGTAGGTACACATACCGAAAACGGTTACAAATGGGTTGTACGTGGTTAAACAAAATACTTAAAAAGGAGGAGGGCACATGAAAAACCGAACGAAGAGAGACTACAACACGACAGTGAACAAACGAAAAGGACAATCTGATGATGAGAAACAGCCGGTGGGTCGTTGTCGTCGTCTTTAATCTCTCTCGTTCTACCTTTTCCCTCGTTTTTTATACTTCTTCAAGGGAAACGGGCTCTAAAGAAATGGAATGGGACGAAAAGATGTCAAGACTAGAAAACCTGGTATTTATCCTACTTTAATTTTATTACTGCGCATTATTTATATAAATTATATGTGTGCCGAGAACATCTTGTGTGCAGCCTTTTTATTATTACGACAAAAATCCACCTTCTCGCTGCTCATCCATCTCATTAAACGATCCCGTGTAATTTTCTAATTTCCACCAATAAAAATGATTACAAGTTTACTAAATGCTACTACCGCACCGCTACTCCCGTTACAGCGACGAGAGGAGTAGTTTGCATTTTGCATACAATTCTGAACGGAAAATATCTCGCTTAGATAAAAATAACAGGAGGAGTAGCAAAAGTATCGCTTCCTCTTTTGCACTCTTATAGCTGCTTTCTTCCTAGTGCAGCTCATTAGTTCTGAGAAATTCTTTTTTTTGTGAGAGAAAAAAAAATACGAATTTGAAAAAAAAACCACTTCCCTTGGCTAGCAGCAATATGAAATGGCAATAGTTACCGGAGCCAACGCTAAAAAATGGGATACGTTGCGCCTCAGCCAGCTTCTAACAAGATTTATTGACGGAGAGATGATGAAAAATCAAGAGGCTTACTTTCACAGAGTATCTGAAAACGAATTATCCACATTTGCACTCATGATCGTCATCATCATCATCATCTTTGTAGTGTAATCAATGGTGATGAGGATCTCATGTCTTCTCTACAATATTCTATCACGTCAAATAAATAGGAGAGGGAAAAGCGCACTAAAAAAATTACCAGAGTGAATGCCTTCAATCCACCCTCTTCCACTGCGACATGAAACATGTGCCAAAAATAGTTTTTTTCCACTGCGAAAACCTCTCATATCACAATAGAAGAGAAAACATCTGGATTTGCAAAACAACTGTAATTTACACAAGGAAGGAATTTCTCGTTGGCATTTTTTTCTTTCTCTTGAATTTTTTTTGCTTATCCGATGCTGCTACTATATTGCGCTGCGGTGTTTCTACGTAACGGTGCTCATATATGTGCTCCGTCTTGCGATTGTTGTTGTTTTCCTCTTTTGTTTGTATGTAAACAGAGGAGAAACACGAAAACACGAAAAATTATTATCTTGTCCAAATGGAGTATGTAATTCTAGACGTCTAAGCTCACTCCCGGCGCGGTCCAGAGCGACAGGGAGATTTAGACTTTGACTAAAATCGGTTTGCATTTCAGTGACCTACTCATACGTACTATTGTGTGAGCTTTATCAAGGGATCGTCTTATCTTACTGGGGCATTACAAGAATGTATCTCTCGTCTGGGTGATAGAGACTAGAGAAAGGAGAGAGAGAAGTGGAACTGAAACCGTTCACTTCCGCCATAACGACTATCTTCATCGTGACCATTCTTCACTCGGCAATGTCGCAGTTGACAGTTTAAATTGGAAGCAAAAAGGGATTTCTGCTCGTTTTAAGAGAATCCGAAGAGGAGACAGCAGGAAAAAAAAATGTGTGCGAGGAGCAAACACCGAAACAAAAAGCGAAGAAGGAGTAGGCCAAAAAGAGCGGCTTTAAGTTCTACTTTTTGTGTATGTCCCCACTTTTAAAATATAATCTTCTTCCCCAGAGGAGAGGAGCTGAGAGAGGCTGCCCCATTTCTATTCCCTCACAACAAAATTGTTTTTTCAACGATGGATTATTGGCATTCTTAAGCAGCCTCCTTTTGTATTTACATCTGTATAACATACCATAAACATAAAATTGATTTTTTTCGCTATCTAGAGCACACTCCACTGCATCCTTTTTTTTACTTTAAGAAGAAAAAAATAGTCGTCAGTGCCTCTCGCTCTCCACTCGAATATTTCTTGTCCAATGGTGCTGCGGACGCATACCAGTTCAAGCTGCAAGATATAGTTTCTAAATTTCTAAATCGAAATATTTCCTCCATTCCACCGAATTCGTCGCCGCTACTAGCACAGTCGCTGAAGGAGACGAGGAATGACAACTGCTTGATTTGAATAGAATGCATTTCAACGGAAAAAAGAAAAGATTACTGGGCTAGGGTGAGGATTGATGAAAATTGGGAGTTAACCAATTCAGCTCATGTTACGAGCGGAGCCAAAACGGAGAAATAAAAAAAACTGGAACAGCTATAGCCATATTCCTAGAAGAGAATTGTAGCAAGGAACTGGACTAATTTGAACAGGACAAGATTCCTGAGAGTGTACGTTTTTTATGGGCACAGTTGACTCTAGCTGGAATGGCAAGAAGTCAACCTGAGACCTTTAACATAACAAGCCATTCATATTATTACCCATTCATTAAGGTTTCATCTGTGAGGGAATAAAAAGGCACACACACGTCGTCGTCATGTAGAACAACAAGTTGTTACCGGGAATAATAACGCTAATGTGAACTCTGAACTAGTATAAATAAATTTCTTAAATGAGCCAGCAAAAGTTTCCTCATCTCCGCTAACCATTTCGGCACACTGTGACAAAAAAATGTTTTTTCCTATCCTTTTTCCTTTTTTTTCTCGTGTGAGAGCGTAAAATTGTAATAGTTTAATTTCTAATTGCATTTCAAAAGCCAGCACTTTTCGCATTAATGACAATGAGAGTGGGATGCCATGCGGAATAAATTTTTTTTTCTCTCGAAAACGTTTTCATTTACTTTTCATAAAGCATCTGTACGCCTGAAGCTATATTTGACGACAGACTATGAAAAAAAAGGAATGATAAAGTTTGCGAAAAGAGAAGTCATTCAAGCGTCACGTACTTAAGTCATAAGGCATTAAGCCCAAGCCCACATTATCAACTTGTTGGGAGAAGCGACTTCGCCTCGTCGTCAGTTTAGCCATTCATTACGCTGCTTCTTGGGCTGCTGCAGTAATCACTTTATTTAAATGGATGTGCTTATATTGTGTCCTGTCACTCGTTCCCATTTTCCGAGTTTCCTTCCTTTTGCGAATCCTGTGCAGAATCATAGTCGTCCGAGTCACAATGCGAAAAACGTCTTTACAACTTATGATGATGGATTGAGACAAACCATCTCAAAAAGAGAAGAAAAAGGAGATGAGCAAATTAATCACTGAGTGTAGCTCACATAATAAAAAAAATTGTATGGCACTGCAAACATTTGCATGACAGGATGGTTTCTGCTAAATAAATAAGCAATTACTCTTGTACTGCTTTATTTAGTAAAAGTAAACAGATGAATCGGTAAACCTTTTTAAGAGAAAGAGAGAGAGGATGACGACGGTATTTGCTTTTCCTCACTGTGACATGTCATTCTCTCAAGTTGCGGATTAGCGCCGCAATAAAAATTAATATTTAGTACTAAATGTTGATTAATTAAATAATGAAACCCTTTATTGTTATCAAGTGAACAGGATATGAAAATTTATTAATTGTTCAAGTTAGCACTGACTCGTCCTAGAATGACGTCCCTATAAAAATGTTTCTCCGATTGTTGTTTGAGTTTGATTGTTCTTTCAGTTAAGATGTTTGTGTGCATACTAGGGACATATTACTTCAAACTGCCGAAACAAGAAGTAGGCAGCCAGTGGACGGACATTGTTCGGGAAGATGTTTAACAATAAAGCTCACACAGTTAATAGCACAACTTTGTCCACTTTGTAATTAAAGTGGTAAATGAGAAGGGAGAGAGAGAGGGATGGTGCACCGCTGACGCTTTCATTGTTGTGACCGTGATTACCATTAAATTTATTGCAGGAATTCTACCTCTCCTCTGCAATCCATTACCCTTCATCCTACGGAAGAGGCGATTGCGATTTCTGTTTGTTTACTGCACACACAAACATCTGTGCACTATGACCAAGCAGAAGAGTGAAGTATTTTCATAAGAATTTTATTTTTTGCTAGAGATTGGCGCGCTTTTCTTTCGTGGCAACCAGGAATGTCAAGCATATCATAAATCACCCTTTAATAAATTTGCTCATTGTTTGCGTTTCCCTTTGCAATTCAACAATATTACGCATTTCGCACCTTCCTCCATAAAACTCTCTTTCGCCGCAGTACAGCTTTAATGTAGCCTCTAGTCAATCACCTGCTCAATTTCCATACGGAAATTTCCATATTCCAATTCATTTTCATCTCATTACCTACATCCCTCATTAAAAAGTTATTTTTTTTCAACTTCAAATTAAAAACAAATTTTTTAGCAAGATTTCACTACCAGATTCTCTGCAAAGATGCAAAGAAGTCAAAAAGTGGAGAGTGAGTGAGTGCTCCATCTCCACATGAATCATTTTAGGTAATTACCCTTGCAAATGAACAATGCGTCTTTTAACGGCAGCAGTAAAATAAATTGGTCACAAATGAACTGCTAGTTTATTAATGTGATATACTAGATGTGATTTGATAATCGTTTCGCTCTTCTGGTTTCCCTCTCTCTCTCTTTGATTGATGATGTTGTGATGGCCCTTTAAAAAGCGCATTTTTATATATATCCTGTCCCTTCTCATTCTTAATCTCGAGTAAAATAGTTTAGGCCAAATGATCACTACCACTACGCTCGTTCTATTATTTACCTCAGCCTGCCTCTTTCTTATCTTTAAATTGTAATGGTAATGATAATAATAATAAATATATTTTTTGAAAAAATAGAAAAAAAGAATCTTCGAATCTTGCCAGTCAACAGTTATTTTTCAAGTCACCTGCAGCGCGGCAAGTCAAGACGTTAAAAAATATTTTTCTTTTATACGCGTGATAGTGCAGAGATGCTGATGACGATGACGATGTTGATGATGACTTCAGGAAAAAAAACTTGTAAACAAGTCGACCGCAATTTGCAAAATAAATTATAATAAAAAGGAATAGCTTTGTCTAGATAAATCCTAGAGTAAGAAAAAGAGAAGAAAAAAAATCCGATCACTTGGTAATATCTCAGTCGGGAATATTTTTTCAACTTCTGCATATTTCCCTTTTTTCTACTCAACTACTAATAAAAATCGTTTTTTCCTTTAAAAAAAATTATTAAACTCTGATAGGTTTTTTTTATCTTCTGACAGCTTCTCATTTCATCCTTTTGCTTCGATGTGGGCACTATTTAATTTTTTTGTTCTTTCAGCTTAAATAATAAATTAATGGCTAGAAATCATCTAGAATATTTTGATTTACGCAGAAAAGTTGAAATGAATACAATGGCAAAGAATTTAAGTGCTAACTCCTCAGGAGTGATGAAGGAACTATAAAAATCTGCTTGTTAAAAGGAACACAGGGTCTCCACCACTTCATAGGATTAAGCAAAAAAATATATATACGTGTAAATTGCTACATTATAGTGCCAATATCGCCACCACCCTCCCCTGATTTTTGCTCACTGCATCCTTGCAGACATCACCATCATCAGTGTAAAATGAGGAAAAAAATCTCTAAAACTGGCAGTTGGCTCTTGTTTGTTTGGCCATTAAATCCACAGCTCGTTTATTCTCACCTTTTCGCATGTCATCATCATCACAACCATCACCGTCCTCGTAAAAATCTCTGAGTTTTACAAGTTTCACAACTTTTATTTCTCCAACTTGAAAAAATAAGATTATATGAGCGTAAACCTCTAAAAATATTATTGATTCACTTGCCGTATATACTTATATATACGTTTTTTACAGCTTTGTCCTTTGAAGAGTCACTGCTCCCTTTATTAACTCTTTTGAAGTTAGTTAGTCAGGAGAGGGTAATGAGGTTGATCATAAATCACCTTCGATTTGTCATTACTCATCATCAACTACAGGACAACTCATTTAGACGAGGTGAAAAGGTGATCAAAGGGAAAATAGAAAACCGATTTAATGCTTTATTATACACATACCTACATATGTCTCAGTTCTTCTCTCATTTTCCTTAGGCATAAAAAATTAAAACAATCGATTACTTGATTGCTTTGATCCTATCGAAAAAAACATTTTTTTTTCCTTGCCTGAATTAGCTAATGCGTACACAACCTTTAGAAGATCACGTTGTCAACTTAAAAGAAGAACAGTTATACCTAACAACATATTTCTAGTCAACATTATCATCAAGATCATTAAAAAAATTCAATCAGTTTTTTTTCACATTCAAAGTCATAAAATGTGTAAGTCCATTACAGTTTTCTGGTAGAAGCACAGGTTGCGACGAGTGTTGTCGCGCTCATTACACCAGCACAACGCTGTCTATAGCTCCTTTGTTAACTTAACAGACGAAGCTTGGCTGTGAGGTACATTAAAAATTCCTCAAAAATATTAGAGTATATAGCCAAGTCACATGAAGATGTTGTTAGAAGCGCGCAAGAAAACGATTTTTTTGATCCACTTCATTATCACTAAATTACATGACACCAGTATCAATCAGTGCGATAGTGTCGAGAAACGTTATCAGCGAGGAGTAGCGAGGAACTGCTGAGCAGCTGCAGCGGTAGTAGTTAAGAGCCGAGCCCTCCCCTCCTGAAAGCTTGATCAAAGTGATTCAATCAAAGAAGTGAAACTTATGGCAAAAACAATTTATTTCTGTTGAGTGCAGTTACCTAATCAGCGCGATGAAAAATTGGCCATGCAAATGATTAAAGAAGCACATTTAAAATCATCTAAAAGACATAAAGTGGGTGCCTTGAGGGTGACGATTATTAATAATTCTTTTTTTTTCCTTTTCTCTCTCTCTCTCTCTCTCTCTCTCTCTCTCTCTCTCTCTCTCTCTCTCTCTCTCTCCCTTCATCATTCAGTTGATGGCGATGACGAGTGAATTTTAAGAAAGCTTCCATTGGGCTTGGAAACGCTGCAAGACGTGTATTGCCTAATCTCTTATAAATTGTCCCTCTCTCCTTTGCGCTTTGCCTCCTTGATTCCTCTGCAATTTATTATTATTACATATTTGCAAAGTTGCCCAGTTGCTGATTAATTTTTTTTTCTCTTGTTTGGCGGAAAGAGGAATGAATGCTGAGAGAATTTTTTTTTCAGCGCAAGTAATTTAAAATATAATGCGGTGCTACCACTTCGTTTCAATTACCGTTAGACATGAATAAATGAATGAATGACATTACGTTAGTCCTAACCTCTTCATCAAAGTCACCCCACCGTAAAGCTGATTACTTTTGGTGTGCTATGCCCCCTCCTAATCATTTGATTTACCGCAGTCATCAATGCATTTTTAGCAAAGGACCATCAAAATAAACAAGAAAATGGGCACCCTTTCCCTTTTTTTTCTCGTTCTTTGCAACTGCACAAAGCTGCTTCCTTCCTCATTTTAATTTTTCAATTAACATACCATATATCGCCAACTTAGCACCATCACATCATTTTGATTCCTATCATGTGCGGAGATGATGACACAAGTCAGTTAGCACTTGATGTAAAAGGGTGAAGTGAGAGGAGATGGCTGTCGTTATGATGAGCAGTGGCTAAAAACTGTTCCTTTATGACAGGGACGATACGGAGTCACAGCCACTCTATTATTCAGCTGAACTACTGTGCACAGAAAGAAAAAAAATATCAAAACCGGCTAATCAATCTGTCGGAAGAGGACACAGTTTTGTGGCTGAGCAGAGATGTACACATTACTTTTGTCTATCTCACGTCCTCTCCACAAATTTTTCAGCTATATTGTTAGCTCATTATTAGCATTGCATTGCGTAACCGAAAATAAATAGGGTTGTGAGAGGCACGGATGAAGAAGAATGACTATTACTAATTACTTATTGGAATTTATCACTTTTAAATTGGCGATTTTCCCTTGTGAGCCTCTTTCTTTACCCTGATGAGTTGGATGAATGACCATTACTTAACTTTCAAAGAGACTATTGAATAGTCCTTTTATTACTTTTAAATTGCATAAACAAAAGGGGCTAAGGCAAAAAGCGAAACTGTACTGAATGGGAACACACTGGGAAAAAGACACTTCTCAGCGAATTTTTTTTTGGCTGTGCAACTCGCAAAACTGTTGCTGTGGGGAGAGGATGACACAGTAAAAAAACAATCAAGCCTTCTTCTTAATTTCCTATCACTCTTTTCCCTTTTACGTTCGTAGGCCCTTCTTTAAATTGATAAAAATCCAAAATCCATCTCCACAATTCCCTTTCAAGTACGCACTAGTGAGAAAATAATGGTGCTGTTTGTGTTGCCATTCTCAAAGGATTTCTTAACTTAACGATTTTGTGTAGTCATACTCGTACGACAACAGTGAGGATATGGCGATGAATGCAAGCTGCTTAATGACTTTTTTCATTATTACTCTATTCCTTTTAAGCTCGAAGCTAGAAAAAAAATGTCTTCTCTCTGGCAAAATCAGTTGGAGAAGGTTGCATAACGTTGGTGATTACGAAGATGACTAATATTTTATCGCACGGCGTAGGACATGCTGGTGAGAAAGCTGAGGATTAACAACCGAATTTTTGTTCTTTTTGAGAAGAGTTCGTAAGGGCATATTAAGTGCGCTCACGCTCACTTCACTCTCCTTCTTCTGGCCACTCTCTCTCTCTAAACAGGAACAACAGTTCGCCAAAAATGAGAGATGACCACCAGCAAGCAACAGTTCTTGAGCTGCACCGCATAGCCAACTCTCGGTGCAAAAGGAAGTGTCAACTTTTTAGTAATTAAATTGATTTATTGCACTTTTCAGAAAAAAAATAAAAGTTGAGAGTGCCCCAAGATAACAAACATATCTTCCAGGATTTATCAATAAGAATGAAAAAGTGCAGCCAACACGTACAAATGAAAAGAGGCTTAGGCCATTCATTTCTTTATGTAAATGTGCGCCTCCAATGTGAAAGAGAAAATAAGCCCTTTCCTTAAAATATAGAGTCCACAAGGGTTTTTAGGACTTTAAAGATGATTATAATGGCAACTAATTACATATTTATTTAGAAGATGATGACGAGCAGGGTAATGACGATAATAATATGGCTCTCTCATTCCCTTCATCCTCTACGGCCTTCATCTTCATCCATTTTTATGTGCTTGCCTGTGACTATTATGGAGAGCTCCTTTCGAAAAAAAAATATTTTTTTTCAAGAGCTTTACTATTATTGTCATTATTATTAGGATTGTTGGGTGAGTGAGGAAGAAGTGGATGAGGATTCAAAACGACTTCATTATCTTCATTTCTCCCTCTCTCCTTCTTTTCAGCATTGCTGGAATTAATCCCTGCACCTACTACAACATACTCAACTTCCCATTCACCTCTTTAGGACACTCCTTAAGGAAGAAAAAAAAGGATATATTCGCAGCCAGTATTGATCCTCCTCTTGGAGTCCTCTTCTGACGCTAATCTACTCAAAAAAGAGTCTGTTCACCATTTACTCACTCGCAACAGCTCTAATACAATTAAAATGTGTAGAGATGAGAATTTTTATCCAGGTAGAAAATTAGCATCCTTCCACATTCATACTTTTTTTTAGCTATTTACACTAAAAGCTGGAAAGAGGAGGAGAATGAGAGAATGATGATGAGCATTATTATGAGTCTAATTAGCAGCCAGAAAAAAACGGGTTGTTCTCAATGCAGCGAAGCGAAAAAGACTAGTTTTGTCTAACTAAATATAAGAAGATGTGTTGGTTGTTGCTATCCTAGGGAAGTGGAGTAATGTGGCTCTAGTGTAGTGTGAAAAGGGAAAAACCGAAGGCATGCTGGAGGAAAATCATATCTGCATAAATACATAATAAAATGTGGGGGTTATGTGGAAAACTATTAGCAATTTCTGTTTCTTTCCGGCTTACTAGTTCCCCATTTTTTTGTGGAGTACTACGAACGTCGAAAGCAAAAAAAAATGTAAGTTTCTGTCGTTGTCTCTCTCGTTTATTTGATTCTGGGAGAGAGACATCCTTGTTTAGAGCATTTCTGGAACTCCCTTCACTCCATCCCTCTACGCCGAGTACACAACAAGAGGAAAACGTAATTTAATTAATTATCTAATTAATTACTTAGAACGAGTCTGATCCCACTCCTCCTGAAAACTCCCCTGCTGCACGTACACCACAGCCACGAAAACTTAACGCGATTAAAAGTTTCTGCTTGTTGATACATATCTTAATCATCATTCCCTTGATGGAGATGACAGAAGGATACAGGAATTCTAAATGAATGAGATTTCACACGAGATCTGCTTCCCCTCTCGTTCTCTAAGACTCCAAGAATGACTTAGAAATAGCCTCCTCCTGAACAAAAAAAAATAAATAAATTTCTCCGTCTCATCGCCAGCCCTCTAAAAGAGTAGACAGCCCCTACATAGAAAATAAAATAAGTGCACACTCGCTTGCAAAATCCGCCAGTATTTTTTTTGCTTGTGTGACGTGTGAGAAAGCAAACAGGCAAAAGTGTGCAGATGATCGTCATCCCCACTTTTCTCTTCATGCTTGATGAGCCTGTCATTCAAAAGTCATTCCTTTCTTAAGCCTCACCATCGTCATCATCATCCACTCCTCGTTGTCATCCTTCCCTGATATGCGATTTGTACGGTGATTGTGATAATAGGACAATAAAATGGCAACATTGTTAAATCATTATCATCATCCCTTTTTTTAATACTAGTGAATGACTCAACTTCACTCTGACTCAGTTTACTCTTTTCCTTATTCCGTGCTACATGCTTGAACTCCTTCACATTATTTATCCCCCTGTGCACAGACGCAACTCTTCCAAGATTTCTTTTTTTTTTCTTGAAGTAGTTATTTATTATAGAACTTTTTTTTGTAAAACTGCTTAATTAGTACAAAACACCTCATTCAAGTGAAGTAAGGATGACTCAGGAGAGAAGTGCATTTTTGTGTATCCCTTCATTAGACAGGTTAAATTTCAGAGCGCCTCAACTCAACATGCTGATTCATTTTGAAGTTGAGAAAAGTAAGAGTTCATAATAGGATAATATTGAGAGGATGCGAGTACGGCTTAGCAAGCCACCAGCTTAATCAAGTCACCAGATTAAAAAAGGAATTTTTTATTTTTTTACTCTCCCTGCTCACTCATTCATCGGAAATGTGTAATGAGCATAATGCAGACCATTACATCACACACAACTCATTTCACTCCACGAAAATAAAGTATATTCGCTACCTACAAAATATAGAGGTGGATCTGTACTAAATATTAAATTAAAACTGCCAAAGTCAGAAATCACACCGTCGTTTATTTTCACAAAGTCATGGCTCTGCTCCTTCTAGAGAAAAGAATTGAAATTTGAAATGG
>JAHZND010004154.1:0-12270 GCA_027744115.1 Acrocyrtus sp. NNG-2020 | reverse complement strand
TACTGAGGTTACCCGTGAAGAAGTCGATTCTGATGTTGGCCAGTTTAACACACGACTCTGTCGCCCCAGTGCCACTGCTAAGACGAATTCACAATTCGCAAAAGTAATTGAAGTGCCGTTAACAAGTGTGGATGGCGGTTTGGATGAACAGAAATTAACCGTTGCTCTAGATCATTCTAAAAGTGAGGATGAAAATCTTAAAGCCATCGAAAATCAACCAATGACTCCCTTAAGTGTAGATGTTTCGTTTACGGATTCTGTTTCTAAGCTTGAAAATCAGCCCACTTCATCCCCTGTAAAAAAGCCGTTAGATCAACAATTAAAGAGGAAGGCTGAATCTACAAAGAAGGCAGCCTTTCGAAGGATAGCTCTGTCTACGACTGTAACAAAGCATCGACATATACGAGAATCTGCTGCAAATGCAGCAATTAAGAATGCTCACATTTTTGCATCTCAACACAATTTTTCCTCTCGTTCATCAATGAAATTGGCGGTTAAAGACAAGCCGATGATCGGAAGATTATCTAACGAGAGTTCATCCTCTTCAAGCCCTGTGAAACGGCTAACTCGTACCTGCAACAAGTCACCTACAAGTGCTAATTCCAGCGAAAGAGTGAACATTTCAATACGTGAAACAGTGGAGCAGATGGGATTTATTCACAAACGAGGAGTAAACGAATCTCCAAGAAGCTCACCCGAGAGATCACGAAGTAAGCTAGATCCGGATGATTTAAAAGTGCAAAGTAATAGCCGTACAACTTCACCTGATAGAGTACTTGGTTCACCGAGGAAGATAACATCACCAAGAACATCTAAAGCCCACAGTCCACATAGGGATAGGGAATTCGGATCAAGTTCATCACCTACGAAAACACCTCATAAGTATACTTCATCGTACTCTACTACAATTCGACTGCGTTCAAAATCTGGAGAACGGCAACTTCGTTCCAAGGGATCGTTAATTAATGCTTTATCTTTACCTATGCAAACAAGTCCGCGACCGTCAAAATTGTTTCGAGAAGGATCACCAAAACGGCGAGAGTCAACAAGTGCGAGCAGTAAAGATTCCTGCAGTAGTCAGCAAAGCATATCTCCATCTTCAACTTCAACTAAACAGAGTGAATCTATTCGCAGTCTTCGAAGCAGAAAGTAATTCTTCACGCTAAATTTGCCTCAAGATATTATTCTTAGTTTAATTTAATTTAGGATTTCCCTGTAATCCTGCGGAATTTTATTTTGTATTTTTCTTCTGTTTTTAAAATTTGCTTTACTATATGTATTTAGTGGGCTAAAATGTGCAGTGCAATATGCGTTAAGTTAAAATCATCCGAATGGAATTTCTTTGAATTTTTACTTTTATCTGTGTAGCAATAATTACCTATGCGGTATTGCGTTTTCATTTTCTGTGAATTAGCAGCAATAAATTGACTAATGTACTTAAGGCGGTTGATGTGAGCTCTTAACTCGTGTGCTTCATGTCACTCTGATTCAAGAATATATTTTATTAGCTATCATAAGTCATAATCTTAAAAACAGTATTGAACTTTTTCTTTTGATGATACTTGACAACATTAATTTTCTTAGCTATACCTATAATGACAAAAGATAACTTTTCTCTTTTATATCAGCGATTCAGCGGTATGCAAAACAACAATAAATAGGTTTCCTCTGTACATAGTTTTACTTTACACTTGGTGTTCATTTTTACTATACCAAATAAGCTACACACATGTCACCATACGATTTCTTACGGGGTGGCACCCGCAAAAGTAGCAGAATATACTACTATGGTAGATTATAATGCAATTGATAAATATTATGCTTTAAACTCTCTATGTCAATTCCTAACATTCTTCTTGCCTGTATTTGACAGTTTGACACTGGATAAATTTAAAAACCGGCATTTATCGTCGTCTTCCTTACTTAACTTTACTATAGAACGGTAATATACAATTTAAAATCCAAATTGAAACTTTTTTAGTTTTTACACCTTACGTGAATCAAACGTTAGTGGATGAGGTATTTGCTGGTGGTTTTTACACTCAAATTTACACAACTTTAGTATCTGATAGTGAAGCATTTTATTTACAGTATAATTAGTAAATACAATATCACAGTATCCTCCGTACTCACCAGGACGGCACCCCCTTAACCAGAGGTACTGCTAATAGTACCAGACGTTCCGTTCGAATTCATTGTTTTCCGAGCTTTATTTCTATTACAGTCAATTGTTCAGTTCTAAGGACTCTATTTCTTCTGTCGCCTTCTTTACTTCAAGTATTCCTAGAACTACTGCTATGAGTGAGCCAGTAAAAGTTACACTTCCTAGATTTCAATTTGTTAGCTAATACGAGTCGTCATTATTGCATTTTTAGAGCATCCATACATTACAAATGTTGCAAAGATCTTTTTCTAGTTATTAGTTACCTAAACATACGTCTACACTCGTAGTTATCCTGTTTACAAAACGCACTGCGTAAGAGGGACAAACATTTGACATTGTTCTTCTCTGACAAGCAAAACTGGACTAAAAAGTAATCACAACCTGTATAAAACTAAGGAAATATTTGGCGTATATAGAGAAATTAAATCATTCCTACTCATTTTGCTTATCTTGGCTCAATATAACGCGTATTTAACACGACTGCAAAGCAATGCATGTGTCTAGAGGTTTTACGTATTTTCTTTGTCCCATCCGCTGTAAATCATGATTAAATTTAATATAAATTCTAAGGAAGGATTCATTACAAATGGAAATGGAATAGGTAAATCAGTTCCTGCCTTGTGATGCAGCCGTCATCTGTTACAGTCTAAGTATAAGAAAAAGGGACACAATGAATAATAAATAATTATCTTACGTTAAATGTAAGAAAATGCACGCTTCATATTTCTATTTTTCTGGTTCTTTGTACACGTCAATATTATAACAAACAATTATGTACAAAACATGAACGAATTTTAGAACATAAAGCACATACATTGTACAATTAAATATACAAAATTGCTTTAAAAATTCAGTCAATATCTATACAATTTTGTAGTAACAACGATTTGATTAAAAACTTAAAAATTTGAGTGCCTAAGCTGAATGCGCTCTATACATAGGGTTTTTTCCTTTAACTGGTAAGGGATGAGCTTCGGTGTTAAATACCCAATAGTCTAGATCCATCAACTCCTTCGAACTGAACATCAGGTACAGGTACTGTAAAAAAGCAAGTTCCCATTACATTTTTGTTGAAAGGTGTTTTGAATTCTTTTAAAATTATTTGTGGAAATATTTTGTAAATGCGCCTTTCCAGCAGTCCTACGAAATATAATAATAGAAATACATTATAATTACATTCACACAAAACGGAAACTAGTAAGAGCCTGCAAATAGACATTCTATAATCATACCTAGTCTCGTAGTTGTTCGAATATAGCTTTCATGGCATGTATTTGTGATTCCTTCAGCTATTTTCATGTGACGATGTGCTCTGCTGTTTTCACTTGCTTCTTTGTTGTTGTTGTTAGCCAGTGGATCCGTAACCGCCCCAAGAGCTAACATTCCTCCAGCAAAACATGCTAAATGGTCCATCTTACTTTCTAATCTGTCATAGCGCATCTCCGCAAAGTACAACAACCCATTTTTGGAATAGCGAATTAGTCCGTTCTTCTCAAATGCGTCAATGGCGTCATCGTACATTTGGCGAGCATCCGCGTCTCCTGTCTGGATGTAGGACTTTACAAGATATTCATAAAAGCTGTCACCTAATGCGCCCATTGATACATGGCCTGTTCGAATACAAATAAAATTACATTTAATTAATTTTAATTATTCATTATTGCTTTGCTAATAAAACAGCAAAGTATATAATCAAACTTACTTTGTGTGAATTTAGCCATTCTTGGATGAACATAGTTGAAATATAACCCTTTTGGCTTATCAAGCTGTTTAATGACATCTCGAATTTTATACGCCTTTTCTCTAAACACAGGATCCCCTGTGATATCTGACAAGTAAATAAACTCTAAATGGAGGGACCCAAATTCAGAGAGTATACTAGATCCACTAGCAGCCCATCCGTAGTTTTTACTTGCCTATTTAAAAATTTAAAGTTTAATGTTACTCACCATGTAGTATACCTTCTTAGCATGTATACATATATCTGCTATACTATAAACTAAAGTAAGCAAATTGTAGTGAATCTTTATGTCTATATCTTACCCCGGAATGTAAACTAATCAGAGCATACGGAATTCCCGTTGGAGTGTCAAAGGCTGGCAAAAGCTTCTTCCCCAATTGATATGCTTTATCCTTGAACATGGTGTCACCTGTCATAGCATATGCTGTCAGAAATCCTCCAACAAAACGTATGTTTGTCTCAAATACTGACAGCTCCGCTTTCTGCACAATTCATATACAGTATTTTACTCTCTTAAAATAATTTTATTGCAAAGGAAATAAACAAATTCAAATTCATCCACTTTCTAATTTTTTCACTTACGATAGAATTAAAATCCAGAGTGGTATCAATCCAATCCCTGGCTTGCTTAAACTCATCATGCATTCCCATAATATACAATGTGTCCAAGGCGTCCACTATCGTTGCACCAAGCTTAGCTGGTCCAAATATACTTGCTGAGTGACCTCTCTGACTAATCGGTCGTAGCTCGTTGTGACCCCAGGCATATTTGACATAGTTATCCCAGGCATCTTTCATCATCTATGTAAAAACAAGGAATAGCAGTACATCATTAACTTGCCGCTACACATACCCTAGCCATCCGCCAACAACTTTTATTACTTATCGCGTACTATACAACCTTTTTCTGGCAAATAATCATACACATCAACTTTGCTGGAAAAGCTTTAATTCATTTTATTCATCTAAACCACTACACCCTGGGTCATGATTTTTATCTCTTTTTACAGCGAATATTTGACGTCACATACATATATGTCGCAAATTTATGTCGTTTTGTCTCCAAACAGTAAATCGCAATGTATTGCTTCACTGCTTACTTGTACTAATATTCTCTTAAACATTTTATAATTCGCAATTTCACGTTTATTACTTCCTATTCAATTCGTCAAAAATCCAACTTAACTTATATATTATGAAACCAACCTGCTTAATAAAATCACGCTTGCTCTTAATTTCCTCCAAATTCCCATCCTGAGATTCTAAATCAATTCCTCTGTCCGACTCCCCAAAAATTATAACATCTTCTACATTAGGAACACCCCGGCTCAAATTTCTAAACATGTAGTTACTCCTATTAAAATGTAGATTTGCAAGAGCTGCACTCGACGAAAATATGTCATCAACAGCACGTGCGTCCCTACTCCACCCCATGAACAAAAAGCCTGGCATGAGAACTCCCACCGACAGCATCAAAGCTGCGCCGACTAGTTTCTTAATGAGATTCATTGCGTTCCCGTTGTCCTGCGGTTGTTGGCTAATGACACCCACAATAGTTATCCTAGTTGGAATACCACCTTCTCCCCCTTCAAAGTAACCCCCTTTCCCCAGAAAAAATAGGAACCAAACTATAGGGAGCACAAAAGGAATTGCTTGAGCAGCTAAGCTCAGCACCCAACTCCAAACGCACCACTGGTAAAAAATCATATACTCTCCGATTCATGCATTCTCCCTCCCAATGAAAAATAACAAAACGAACTAATCAAACTTTTAACAAAATCACACTCTCTGGTTCATCTCTCTTCCATTAAAAAATAATTATAAAAACTCAATTAAAAAACCAAACTTCACATGTATTTAAAAATAAATTATAAGTTTACAGGAATTCCCTCCTCAATTAAAAATATTACGAAATCATCACAGCAAAACATGTTGCCGAAAACGTTTACACATAGTATCCTCCCCCAAACTCACTGTTATTGACTGTTGTTCATGAAACCAAAACTCGCCTCTCATGAACCAACAGAATTCACCCTGAGATCCAGTCATAAAATTTCATCCTATTCTAAACCTTCATGTCTTTCTCCTGTCTTTTAGCCAGATCTTCGCCCATATCTAGAAATCAGCCAACAATGCAAAAGCCTCATTATCATAGTTCTTCCACCTCTTCCCGTCCACTTGCTCCTCGCTTCAATGTTTTACCCCTTTTACTTTAAAAACTACACAATATTGTATGCATACTCCACTCGCAACAAAAACAATCTCCGAGAAAAAAAACCACCACACACAAAACCAGCCTTCATAATAACAACAAACCAGCGTTCATACAACTAACCAGCCACTCGCCATACCATCACAAACAACTTCTCCAAAGTACATTCACATTTTTATTCACATAATCTTCGGCGAAAAAAAATCTCCGTTCTTCTTATTTTTATTGCCATTGTCCTCCTATCATCCTTCTCACATATAAAGTGCAGTTTCCCATTTAGCAATGTTACTTGTTAGTCTTCGCCTATTTAAAGGTATGTGCTGTGTATGCATGGTTAGTTATAAAAAATATTTTTTTTTGAAGAAGGAATGAACGCATCAGCAGAGCAGAGCATCATCCTCCTTCACTCCCTCTAAATCCTTCACACAATCTGCTATAACTACTCCATGCATTTTTATAGACAGGCAAACGCAAACTGCTGCTTTAACGCAGAGAAAAAGTGCAAATATAAATTAACGCGCAGTGAACAGTGAACGCTGTTCCCTAACTTGCCCATCTCCATTACTGCCACAAAAAAGGAATGGAATAGACCATTGGAATGGGACACAAGGTACAAACAGCGTTCCACATCCAACTAAATATCTTTTCAAAAATGGTTTGGATTTAGATACCATGCTATTGCATACTCGCAAACACACAAATCACAGCTCTATTCCCATATAATCAGCAATATCAGCATCCTTCTTTGCCAACAGGCAGAGGTCTACGAGCAAAACATTACCGTAACTTTGTCAGTGCCACAACAGCCTCTTTCCTAATGCCCCATGTATACATTTTTTCAGGAATTCACACAAAAACTGTCTTCTTTGTCTGATGGACAACGGTACATCCATATAATAGCAGACTTCATGCATAGGAATCCTGAGATCGTAACAACCTGTCTCCTCTTTATGCATACAATATGCGTAAGTAGGTATTGCAAACTGCTTCTTTTAGTGTGCGGACTTAGCTGTTTCGTGGTTTCTTTTCTTCTAGTGGATTTTTGTAAATATGTCTGTACCCAAAAACTGTACAAATGCTGAATATAGCACATAATCCTTTTTAGCTGTCCAAACCAACAAAAACCAATTTAGAAGTTGCATGCAACTCTCAGTCCTTATCCTTTTGTACACGTTTACGTTGTGTTAATCCATCGCAATCATTATCAGCACCCAATTTCGATGTGAACTGGGGACCGTACTTGATATTTTTTTGACTGTGCTATACTCGTACTCACACAGATTGCCGATTTTAATGATTATGTCAGCTCGTCAAATGCAACGCAAACATAGCTCATTTTAAAAGTGAATAACAAGAAAAAAAAGGTAGCCAGCTTATTTCTTTTATATGATCATTGCATATCGCTCCCACGAGAATTTACAGTCTCCTCTAGTTTTCCTTAAAATTCTTCAGCGCTGCGAATGAGGCTAAACAAGTCGGCTCAGTTCTTATAGCTGTGGATTTTGCATGGAAGCACGTACATTGAGCTGAGCTGAATGCCGCGTTGGCACTTTGGCAGGGCTAACTGCTCTGCCGTAAGCTGTAGTGTATAGTGATGGATTTTTGGAGTTGGAAAAGAGCAGTCAACCGTTTACTAGTTATCCTCAATCTAGTCAAATCTCATCTCATTCTCATCACAATAATCATCCCTGCCATCATCGCCAGTGCATAATAATCAGTACGCTCTCCCTCTCCATCTACACAGAATCCATTTAATGCTTCGTTGTTCTTTCATGTCGTTTTTTATCAGCATTCTACTCTACCTCAAAAGTACTTTATTGCATGTTGCTGTTGCTTTGTATTGCCAAAAAAATCATGTAACCCTGTGCCATCATCAAATTATTAACATCAACGGCATCATCGCAGCCGATACCACTGCTGCTTCAGTACAGCCGTTAAGAATTTTTATTTTTAATGGTAGAGATTTAAATGCTAAGGAACTACAGCCGTGCATGAGTTGCAGAAAAGTCAAATATATAGTCAAAGAGCTTTTGATAGTCAGCCATCCGTCCACCTCTCATGCTTTCAGTCTCTCACGTCACACTACACACTGTTGACTGTTTGTTTTTTACCTATTTCCCTCAAAGAACCTTAAACAAACAGCCATTCAAGTAGTTCTGCTTTGCTTCTTATAACCTATCTAGCACTAAACAGTCCCAAAGTTTTAAGACTAAAAAGCTAAGCACTTTTATCTTCGAGAGCCTTTTACGCTTTTTACGCATGCCACCACTGCTTGATAGTCGACATGGCACATGTCACACCACTTTCCTCCATATCTTAAGAAAATTCTCATTATCGTTTACGTAAACCATTCTACGTAATATGCAGCAAAGTAAGGCATGCATTTGTCACAAAAACGGCGACAGAGATTTAAAAACGGCCAAAATGCCCTAAATTGTAGGTCAAATGACTTAAGTTGGGGTGACACGAAGCAGTAATTCTGGTTTTTATGTTAAAACTGTTTGTTTCAGAATTGCATCTATCAAAATTTCGTGACTCTTGCGCTAATAGAAGTACTACTACAGCTACAAAATTCAACAACAAATTAACCAGCATGGATGACGTCACAGCAATTGCAAACACCAATATTAAGCTGAGCTAAAGGGTTTAATATGAGAAACTACTCAAACCTTGAAATGGAAATTCACCTGGAAATATGACTAGATAGATGCAACGCATGCGATGCAGAATTACCTATGCGAATGTGAACAAAAACAACATAGGTACATACATTTTTTGCAACTGTGAGTGCGTAAGCAGCTTGAGAAATCTCGGTTACTACACGCAAACAGAAGCGATTCTTGTATAAAAATACAATGGGAATGGAACTTAGTATTGTGAACTTATGAAGATTCACTCATCAATTAAATCCAGCATGACAATTTTGCAATTTTGGTTTTTTGTTTCATTCAGCATAAGAGAATGAATCCAATCATTTCAGTTACATAAAGGATTACAGAATGTAATCAAAATTCCCTTTTACTTTTCTGCAAAAAGAAGTGCCGTAATTTAAACTCTGAATTTGTACTTTTACATCAATAATTCTTGTGTGAATAGTTAACGAGCAGAATAATGCAAATAAGGATTCCACTCTGCTTGAACTTTAAACTTTTTAACTGCAAATTATTTATTATTCTGTTTCATGTGCTATACGTATACCCCATTGATGATATCTCTGTCGTCTCTATGCCCTACTGAAATGCAGAAACTAATTATTTTATGCTGCCTAAATGACGGCTGTTATACTTGTTATCCACAAAAAAGTCCACCTTACAGCTAGTAGGTCATCATCCCACCGTCCTTCTCCAAACCAATATCGATCAGCCAAATTCACAAGATCTACAGACGACAGACAGACCGCATGAATGCCAAAGACTTGAGTTGTTATGAAATATATGTAGAGGTACCTACTATTAAAATGTGTTTCCATTTACTGCATCTACAACCGTTACGCAGCGGCAATGAAGGTACATGGTACATATAATAGGAAAGGAAGACATTATAGAATCCCACATCATCTCTCAATCTCGATCTCGTTAGCCTCAACTTTTCATGACAATAAAGTTTGCGTTAGAGCGACGATACTGCTGTTGTTTACGATAGCGATAAAATATAGAATCTTACGCGGTTCTTTCTTGCAGAGTTATGTCAGACGACAGACAGACCGCATGAATGCCAAAGACTTGAGTTGTTATGAAATATATGTAGAGGTACCTACTATTAAAATGTGTTTCCATTTACTACCTTTACAACCGTTACGCAGCGGCAATGAAGGTACATGGTACATATAATAAGAAAGGAAGACATTATAGAATCCCACATCATCGCTCAATCTCGATCTCGTTAGCCTCAACTTGACAATAAAGTTTGCGTTAGAGCGACGATACTGCTGTTGTTTACGATAGCAATAAAATATAGAATCTTACGCGGTTCTTTCTTGCAGAGTTATGAAAATTTAAGCAATAATCTAATGAAAAAATTTCAATTTTTTCTTCCTACATGAACACATAAGACTTGAGGGGCACATGGTAGTGACAGTGAGTAGCGAGAAGCACGTTACTCTTTTTTTATCTTGAACTCTCACGACTCGAAAGAGTGAGCAAGAAATCACTGAGAAATCCAGTTGCCCATTGCGTCTCTTACGAAATATGTCGTTATAACTCATATTATTTAATATTGCTAGCTGTCCTCTTTTATATTGCTACATTTACCTAAATGCATCTAGTGCGGCACATTATGTGAGTAAAATTCATTGTTGCAACGTTGCAAGTACGACTGAAGAAAGACAAAACTTTCTGATAAATGCATAATAGGCTTGATAATAATCCCAGCAATAATGAAGCCTTTTTTCTGGTACGCTAAACCAGCGACATATGGCAGCAGTATTTTTTCGAATTCTATCATTATCATCTCGTCACCATTCATAGCGGCAGGTCTAATCGCTAATTGCAGTCTAAGTGGCCAAATTTAGGCTCACTTAAAAAGAAATTTAGCTTTGAAATTCAAATGCATCACTTCTTAAATCTAAATGACACTTAAGTCAATACCAAACCAAGTCTGCATAAGATGCATAAGACTGCGTACGGCTATTGAAAATGACTTTTTTGTCGTCTGGCTAAGATGATGACGGTGGATTGTGGGTTTAGTACGCATAAATGCTATGAATGGAGCACGCAGCATGCAAGGAATAAGGAAATGGTGGGAGTAGGAGTCTTCAGACAAGCACTACTTTTCGTGACAAGTCTTCAGAAAGTGATTGTATTAGGGTTGAATAATTTTAATGAATGGGGTAGACTTCAATTAATTTTTTGGTACTGCTGCGCTGCGCATTTCACAATGAAAGACAAACAGTAAACGTAATCTGATGACAAAAGTTATAAAGCGGATAAGGGGTATATCGCACTAGTCTGTATGCAATTTCAAAAATGAAAACGTGCTTAAGTTATTGTCATTCCCATTCTAAAGTACAGCACTGGGTTTGGTTAGTTTGCCTGACGCTTTTGTGCCGCACATTTACTTCCTTCTTATGTAAGCTTTTAGTTTGTTAGCGAGTTAAAACGTTAACATCAGTTCTTAAAACGGCTTAGTTAGTGACACTGCCATCACATCGCATTCATAGCTGCGCTCAAATGAAGTTCGATCTAACTTTAACTTTGATAACTTTGAATTAGGTACATTACATAGCATTATTTATTACATTATGAAAGAATCGCAGGGCACGGCATAGTTTAAATTAGCATCATCCTATCATCACCCACCCAATTTTTTCAATCACTAAATGCATTGCATTATGTACATGTAAAATTCTTCTTTTAATGAAACGGTCTTCTTCTCTAACCTACATTGGGGCATACAGTGCACAACGGAGAAAAATATTTATTTTTTCAAAATAGAATTCATCGTCTGATAATCAGGTTTTTAGAAAAAGAGGAAACAGGAAACAAAATAATGAATAATTAGGAAAAATTGTTTTTGTATTGAATAGATTAAGATGTATACTACTTCACTCGTATACTAATACCACTTTCGTTCACACTCGACTCGGTGGATGGAACGATTAATAGCCTATAAAACAAGTTTGCCATTTGCAAATATTGTTTTTCTGTTGTTAGCCTAGGCGGGTATTCAACGCTAGTTCTATCAGTAATAATAGTCTGAGAGCCCGAGCCCGGGTGTATTAAACTTTTATCTCCCTCCCTATTTCTCCGGGAAAAATTACGGTCTCATTCCCACATAAGCAATTTATAAATATAAAAACTTGTCTGCTGTTTGTAAAATCTGTCAACTTATGATATCATTTATCATTTTAGCCCTATGGTGCAGCCATTATATAAATGTTTTGTCCTTTTATGAATGCAAACACTTTATTAGCGTATTTACTGAGCACATCAAGTCTATTACAACAAACTTCAAACTGCATACATGCATAAGGTAAGAACCGCATTAGCATCCACCATTAATCATTGAAAACCAATCGATAACAAATGGATCCGGACCCAAGACACACCGTACCGACCGATGATACGATAGCCATACGTTTATGTCTGTCTTTACTGTTATCTATTCTATACTGTATTCGTGTAGGATTATTTATTTATATATGGAAGGATTCAA
>JAHZND010004153.1:0-10828 GCA_027744115.1 Acrocyrtus sp. NNG-2020 | reverse complement strand
CCATACTCTCTATATCCCATGATCCCTGCTTATATTCATAGTCCAGTTCTTCAAACGTGTATTATAGTACTGGGAATTATAGCGAAGTTATAGCGAAAAAGGACTAAATATAAAAAAGGATACTCATTCCTCTTTTCTTCTCTATACTATAGCTAATAATTTTTGCAACAACAACAGGTTTGCAATATTAAAGGACATAGTGCAGACTCTCCTATTCAGATGAATATAAGGTTTACGTCAACAGCGGTGCTGCCTGAAGCTGTGATGATTTTTTTTTTGGTTTGACTCTTTTTTTGATCTTCTTTATAACTGTGAGCGAAGGCTGGGAATACGTTCATTACCTTTATGACGCTTGTTTTGCGAGAGACGATTCGCTCTCTACTTGATACTCTGCATTTTGCACTCCGTTGATTTTTCTGCTATTGCAACACTGCTAGCCGCGTATAGTTTTGATAGTTATGTACTTCGGAAAGAGAATTTATTTTTCTTCGTGCATATTATTTTTCATGCATGACTCCTTTAAGTGACTTGATTGTTGCCGAAATAAAAGTTAATTAGTTTTGCGTGTGTGTAGCTGGTGGTCCCCTCCTAGCTAATGACAATCTTTCTTTGTTTAGAACATATAATTCTGGCAGGTTTGCTGTTCTAATAAGTCGTGTTTATCTTACCTGCTGCGCTGCGTGGATAAAGTTATTTGTGGAAGAGAAGTTATCGGTTAAAGTTCTACTAGCATTTCAGTGTTCGTAGGTTTGTACCTGCCCTGTTTGTAAAAAAAAGTTGAAAAAGGAACCTTGCAAAATTCAAAATGGCAAGTTTGAGGACAACTTTCTCAGCGGTTTCGGGTCAGACATGGGGAAGAAAAATTTTGTTCAGTTTGTATGCGTTCTGCGCTATGCAAAGTTTGATGGGAGGAATTTGTATGGCAGCAAATTTGGGATCAAGATCACTTGAAAATGACAGAGATTTGTTATACCCGAATAACAACAAGCTTTCGAATTCTGATGAGATTCAAAATCAACCGGGAGACTATAATCCGCCATCAAGAATTAATAGTCGATATTCTCGCGATGGAGTTGAGCACGGAAAGTCGTTTATGATCACAGTCTACCAATGGAATAACCATTTAGGTGAGAATTCGTTTCATGGATAGGAATTCCAGAGCTTCAGTTATATAATGAAAATATTTGCTAATTTTTTGTATTGTGGGTGTGAAAATAATAGGTCGTCCAGCAAGCGTGGAGTGGACTGATGATGAAGCTACTCTTCAGCAATGCAAAGACATTCCAATCAAGTACAAGGGAAAAGTGAGGTCAATTAACACCCATAACAATTGCGCTGTTCTTTACGGTCGGGATGGATGCCGGGGGGCGTTCAGAATTGTGAAGGTAGGCAGTCCCAGTCACAATCGCTTGAGTGACCTGTGCTTCCACAAAAAGCCAATGTCAGTACGACCGTGCAGAGCAGATGAACTAGAGGATGCGCCACAAAGAAATCATCTCTAAAGTTGGCTTTGAATCGAATTCTGATGGATTTTTATGTCGAGCTTTCATCCGACTGAAAACGCAATCCGTACGATATGACTTTGTCAATTTTCATTGTTGATCTTGTAAGCTAATCAGTGGGTTTTGGTGAATGTTGCCTACCCTGTTGACTGTTACCGTTACCACTTTAGGTTTTATTTTTTTTCTGTTCTTTACGGTCGGGATGGATGCCGGGGGGCGTTCAGAATTGTGAAGGTGGGCAGTCCCAGTCACAATCGCTTGAGTGACCTGTGCTTCCACAAAAAGCCAATGTCAGTACGGCCGTGCAGAGAAGATGAACTACAGGATGCGCCACAAAGAAACCATCTCTAAAGTTGGCTCTGAAGCGAATTCTGATGGATTTTTATGTCGAGCTTTCATCCGACTGAAAACGCAATCCGTACGATATGACTTTGTCAATTTTCATTGTTGATCTTGTAAGCTACGGGGTTTTGGTGAATGTTGCCTACCCTGTTGACTGTTACCGTTACCACTTTAGGTTTTATGTTGCTCTCATCATTTACTTAAAATAAATTTATGCTTTACTTCTATAAATAGAAATTCTGGTAAAATGGACCGTATGTGGTCCATACGTGTGAACGAACTATTGGTAATCATGAATTTTGTTCTAGTTCCTATTTATTTCCGGATGAGTACAACAAACGCCGAATTTCCTTTGTTACTTCAACTTTAAATAGAAGCTAACCATTCAGTTCAGCGGCTAAAATAGATATTCTATACAAATCAATTGCACAGTATTATAAAATGTATTAGGAGTGGGAATGAGAATCAACTCATGTACTATTTTGTTTGCTAGCATTTATCCTTTGTTGAAACTTATAACGGACTAGTTTAGTTTTTGATGATAAAACTGATTGTCATTGCGAATAAGTACAGTAAAATTTACACGCTACATGTGTATCCTACTTAATTCATTTTTGCTGGTTAAAAATGATCTTTGTTTAGTGTGTGTTTGAAATACTCTTGTCATTTGAACAGTATGTATGCGAAAATCCAAACTTGGAGAGTTAGAATATTTTGATTTTATAATATTTGTATATAAATATTAGGCTGTTAAAGATTTTTCTGTAATTAAGTTAATAGCAAGAAATTTTCCACCAATATATAAGGCAATTTACTTTGGAAATTGTTCGAAAATAATATAAATATGTGTGTGCTGGCTTACCGCATTTTTTTACAAGTAAACGATACTCTTATTACCTGTTCCTATCAAATTGATTTAAATGCATGATTTGATTTGCTGAAAGTTTTTAGTTGTTCCTTTACAAAATAATTTCATGGCATTAGATTGAGAATTGCAGCGGAAAACTGGCATTAAAGGAAATAGTTAAGGTGGTTGACATGCAATGTTGCGACAATTATTTGAAATGGGTTCCATTTTAATGCACCAGTTATTTAACTATGTATAAACGCATTTTTAGCTATTACTAATTCTACCTCAAAATGATTTTTGTGATCCACCTTTTTTCAAATTCTAAAACTGAAGTTATTTATTCACCGTGACATTGGTGCAGCTGTCATTATCCTAGAAAATTAAGCAATCAGCCAGGTATACCTAAAAACATGAAACCATTAAAACTGAAAGCCGCTCTTCATATTCTTTTCTAGCAAGCTTACAAAAACAATCCCATCCAAGGACAAGTGTTATTTTATTATTGCAGGAAAGTTCAATTCTCTCCTTAAACAATTTTCACAAGTTGTTTAATTTTCTACATAAAACTTCATATTTTTATAATAGAAAAAAAGCCATCTTTATTGTTTTAGATTTTGTCCTTAAATCATTAGCAAGGCTAGAGCAGAATAAAGTTAGCAGCACACTACACTATACTACATCGGTGTTGTAAACGATTATGCTAGAAAATTTGTCCATCTATAAGTGTGTATGTCAAAATTATAATTAAAATAATTTAAAATTCATTAACATTGTTATTGCAGACACATCAGTTAGCATTGTGATTGTGATCAAGAACAATGGCAAGGGAAAAGGGTCATAAGTGACTTTTAACTATTATCTCATTTCTTTGCTTGGATAATTTATGAATAAGGTGTACACAAATACACATTGCGTGGAAAAAGGCCACATTTGAATTTCATTTCGCAAAAAAAAATTAGATTCACCTACGGTTTTGTTATATGTCAAGGGAAATTGCTAATGAAAGTAGCAGCTCGTGAAATCTAAGCGTGCCTTGGAAAGATTGGAGCACAATTAAGCACAATTATTGTCAATTTGAAGCCGTCCTCTCCCAATTCGAAATTAATTGAAGCGTGATTCGCTTCTTCATGGCATGCATATCGTACCTATGATCTCCTTCTAATACCAATTATGTATCAATTTTTCTGTTAGGACGTACGGCACATGGCATACGAAGCTCATGCATGATAAAAATGTGAATGTAACTGCCAGTGCCATGAGATGTCCATCTTCATTTTCCTAAATGTGATCTTAATTTTTTGTAATAAGGGTGCTTAACGAATTGGTCAGTGTTTTTTATGCAGAAAAACACAACGCTCTCAGCCTACGAGTCTGGCACCATTTGATTTTGTGCGGTTGCGGTTCTTCTTCAGGCTATTATTTGTAATTCCTATACATCAGGTATTCGACATCATGCTCAGAATTCAAAATGTATTAAAGCTTTTGTAGCTGATTGCTGGTAGATGCACTTACGGTGGTATATGTTCAACTTCATTTAATAACAAAAAAATTAATTTATAAAACGCTCTAGGTAAATTCTAAGATTAGTGCATTTTATGAATGCAAACTAAATTCCTCCTCAGATTAGAAGTTTTTTGGCTTTTGAGGGCCTCCTTTATGAAAAATTATGCGTCGCCATAAATTCATTATTGATTAGACACAGTAGTAAAAAGATGTACGAATACATTTACATGATTATTTCTGTAGCCTTTGAAAGTTCCCTTAACTGGTTCTCTATAGAGTATCATCTGCATTATCATTATCATTCAGTTCTGATCTTCATTCTTGTAATGAAATTTTTTCAAGTGCCGCAACACAACACCCGAATTGCGCAATGTAATGTGTACCCTGTCGGGTAATAAAATACACTGACAGTTTGCTACATTTGATTGCAGCTTTAAAAAGTGAAAACATAAGTAATTCATTTTCATGTAAGACAATAGAAACGGGTTATTGCCAAAATTACGTGCAAATAAAAAAGTGACTTTTAGTCTCCTATATTTTCAAATAACGCAGCAGTGCGCTTCTATTCTGCCAAAAATTTGCAATTTTCCATTACCGCTTAACGAGCGCTATTATTTGCCATATTTAACTTTATAGCTGATAAGAGGCAATAATGGAGACAGCATTTGCAAAAAAAATAAAAGTAATGCGTATACCGATTTGAATCTGCGAACATTCCAGACTTGCACCCTTCCGCAGTGCAGAGCAGAAACTGCATCAAATTGAAAATTTGGAGTTAGCTAATGGCGCAAATTTTCAGAACGAAAACAATGAAAACGGGTTCATTGTGCATAATCTAGTGCAGCCAATTTTTTAAAACATGCATTGTTGCCGCAATCGCGCACGACTCGAGCGTAGTCTTGTTAATAATATGCATAGCTTAACAATAAAATTCGCATGCTCTTCATATTTCATAAGCGGTGCCTACCTTGCTGCACTAGTTCCATAATTGATTTTCCTTCTACAGAGTACAGCTCGCATTCGTAACTGTGATTCTAATTTTGAAATTCCACATTATTACAAGTATTGCAACTTTTAGCTGATGGTCCTTAAATTAGCTGATTCTGATATGAATGACATCAGCGAAAGTCAAACAATGAATCAAACAATAAAAATTGCAGATTCGCATGAATTTCGCCAAAAGATTAAAAATAATTTCTAGAATAAATGTAGAGGGACGCATGTTGGTTTTGCAAGTTCTTACTCTGAAGCTAAAAACGCGAAATGCATATTGTTATCTTTTAGAGCATCATAATCACTTCAAAATGAAGTCTCCTAGTAAAGAAATGTGATGCAATAGCACACAATTCGTGTTACATTTTTTGATTTTCAGCGTACGCAGCTAGTCGGTGTAATTTAATGAAGAACTGGTATCAGGTATCATCATGCAACTCAAGTAGTAATCTTAATCTTGTGGTGATATCCTGTGCTACCTTTTCAGCTCCCTCACTGTCCCATCAAAACTATGCGAAGGCCATAAACACAGAAAAAAGTGCAAGCGAAAGTTTTTATATTATTTTTATTTAAGGGCAAAAAGACAAAAAAAGTTAAAATACGTTACTATTACGCAATTAAATGAGACATGACACTGGCTCTCCTACATTACTCGAATTTTTCATCTTGCACGGAATTTTTGGCATCCTCATTTCAACAATTTGAAAATGGAAAATAAAAATCTATAAAAGTATAATTTAGTGCGATCAGCTTGCTTGACGGGTGACGCCAACGTAAAAAGTCATTCTTGTCTTTCACTTGACACTGCAACTGAGTGCAGTCCTCAATTTTATTATGCAAATATCCTAAACCTAATGAAAAAGTACTTGCAAAAAAATAATTTCAGTTTCACCCGGTTGTTCGCGTCTATATTTGCATGCCCATTTTTAAATAGTGGAACAGCAGCATTGATAACAATGCTAAATAAAGGACAAAATGTCGCATGGACATTATGGGGATTCGTACCAGAAAACTATATTTTCTGGCTTGTCAGCTCGTGTAAATAATGCTGTGCTGATATGCTGAGAAATGCGTATTCCTTTAAAAAGTGTTAACATTTAAAAATTTATGATTTACTGTGCACTCTCTTTGAAATACTTGTCAAGGAGTGCTTATCGTGAGTACGTGAGTTGGACCTGCACAGTTTTCTGAAGAAAATGTGCCCAACTGCAGTCACAGCGCAAAAATTTTGGTGAGGAGACTGGGGAACAAAAGGAAAATGACAAATGACTGATAGCCATCTTAGAAAACGAAATAAATTTTTCGCATTGAGGGGCAGAGACACAGTGTGAGCAACAAATGTCATACAATTTTCTGAAGCCCACCCTTCACACAATAAACAACACAAAATATCAATAATAATCGCAAATAAATGTCTTTCTGAAAAAATGAATCTTCAAGTAAATTTACGAAAATTACACCAGATTAGTATAACTATATAGTTATGCGTGCATACACAGCCTGATTATTGCCGGCGTTTTGATGTGTTGCCCAAGTGTTGCCGTGTACGGTAGGAGAAGACTGAGCGAGCTTCTTAAGTTAAAATTGATTGTTGGTCATAGTCATAGTCATAGTACAGTCCCAGCATCGTTAGTTGTGTTGTGATTTATAGAGTTAAACGTAATCAGGGATGTTATCATTAAAACGCTCTATCGTTTGTTCGAGAAATATCCTTCTATAGTCACAGTCACAGGCAGGGTAAAGGTAAAATGGATTTGAAGTTAACATGCTCGAGCGCCTTTACGCTGCAGTGACGACAATTAAGCTCCTATGATTTTTCGTAATTGCTGAACTGACAGTGAACAACATTTCCCAATTTTTTTTCGTACAAATTGATCGTTCTTCTTTCTTCTTCTGTGAGAGTTGGTGATGGTGATGATGACGACGAATGCCGAGTAAAGGGACCGTCATGAAGACGAAATAGCGTTATAATGGGTACTTCAATACCACGCGCACACTAAAGGGCAAAGAGGTCAGCGCTATTTAGGTGCTCCCTGTCTGTTTAAAAACGTGAAGCGCAGCGCAGAGTCTCATCAGTAGCGACTAACCCGTTCTTGAAGAAACAACCCTTAATCGAAAACGGCATCTGCTTTTCGGGATTTTTTGTGATAACAATAGATACCATGAAGACTTTACTGGTAAGTTTGAAAATTAGATATTTTCTGCAAAAAAATATTTGTTTCGTTTCTGCAAAAACGGAATTTTTCGGAAATAGGTTATCGCTTCCATTCTTGGAGTGGCTTATGCTGGTGTGGGAACGCTAAGCGCTCAAGAAGAAGCTGAGGCCATACAACTTTTCGAACGACTGTGCAGTGGATACGGTGCCGAAGGTCAAAATGCTGGAGGAGTTTTAGTGTACTGCAAACGTGGAGAGCAAGCGAGACAGGAGACATTAAATCATAATGTTAATGTGCAAGATTCTACCCGTCAGCCCGCCCAAGTTGTTTTCGTACAGCCGCCACCAGTTCGCTACCAGCACCGAGTCCTCGTCCAAGGTTCGGGAGCCACCGGAACCCAGACTAAAGTCTATGTGCTCCCTCAACAGGCATCCCACGAACTTTCAGCAGACTACCGTGGCCAAGCCGCACAAGCTGTCAAGCCTACCGTTTATTTCTTGAAAGGAGGTGATTCATCTTCCTCCCCTCCATCCGGCCAGTACGGACCTCCGAGTGGTCCTAGTTACGGACCACCCACATCACAACAGCCAAATTCCAACTATGGCGCCCCAAGTAGAAACGACGGCTACAGTGGTTAAGCTTCCACCGCAATTCTAGATTTAAAATGCAGTATTAATATATAAATGTGAACCTAGCTTCATTTTAAAAAGTTTTATAATTAGTCCAAAGGGTAGTGTCAATCATCGCGTCTGGTCAGTAAGCAAATTCATTTTAGTCTATGGTCGTGTTCTGAAAATTGATATTGCTCGGCACATGTAAAAATGTTTACTCGAAATTTTTTAGCATGTGCGACATCAAAATCTGGGAGGGCTTAAAAATGAATGGAAAACTAGAAGTGTGATATGGTAATTGATAATAAGTATGCGTATTATAAAATTCTCGTAATTAATGTACACTTTCTTCACCGAATCTTATATCCCATTGATTTCACTCCTAGCAGTGCTCATTAGCTTGGGCGCTGCTACTATTAAATCATCGCTATGCATTTTGTGTATCTCTGTGGAATGACTTTGAAAGTAAAATAAAACTTGTCCAGATAACTCAAAACCTGATTTTGCTAAAAAGTAATTTGAAGATTTTATTGGATCTTCTGCTTTTACATTTTACACTTTGGCTTCTACTGATTGACCCTCTATTCATGCGTGAACTCTTTCAGCTAAAAAATAAATGAATCTCATTTATCTTGTCACGATAATTAGAACAAGCAAATGGAATTGTAGGTAGAGTTAACGTGACAAATTTCATTGAGAAATTCACCTTTAAAGGTTTCTAAAGACGACTGTCCTCATAGTTAGCACTTACACAGTACCATTAGTATATTGATTAATAATCATTTTACCCATTAAAACTTTAAAAATTGAATTGTAGATGTTGAGCGTACAGCCAATTCATTATTACATGTTATGTCTAACTATGTAGTACAAAACTATATTGCGCAAACTAGTTACAAAGTTCAAATAGTATTTTACTTTGACACGCAATATTTTTCACTCCAGTAATAACTGAGGGTGAGTAAATTGCTGAAACGTGGCGTTAGCATTAAAACATTGGAGTTTGGCAATTTGGCATTTGACAACCTTGCCGAAAACTGAGAAGTAGCTTCCTTTAACAACTCCGTTGCATAAACATGGATTTTCCGCTGAAAATCAGTAAGAAATGAAAACCGTTGCCCGTCAGCCATTCTACTATGATTTCAAGTAATAAAAGAATACACATCGTCTCATTGGTTAGGTCATTTCAAATTTCCATTTTCTAGCTTGCATTGGAAACTTTGATAGTTTAGTTACCTACATAAATATCCCTACCACATTCTATCCGACAAATTCTTTGCATTGTATTGTGGTTTATAAAGTATAATAATAATATATGATCCAGTTTTACTGTGCTGGATATGTTGCGAAAAACAGAACATGCCTATTTTCGTTTTGTGGGAATTCATCACTACTCTGGAATACAGTTGTACATATATCATTTGTAGTCGTAGGTGTACTCTCTATTTCTGTGAAAAAAATTGTTGAAAATTTCAATCACTCAATATCATAAGTAAAAATGACATCATATACATACCAACTACAACTACAAATAAACTACATTGGTCGAGCAAGGAAGTTACAAAGCCTGCAGTGCAAGGATGAGATCATTCATCATAAAGAAGCTTTTCCAGAATACAAAAGTAGATAAGCGCTGTAAATTTCACACGATTTTGCCAGCATTTTCACGACTTGCGTATTTTGCAACGTGTCTTGCAAGCTACCAGCGTCAGTTTGCAACTACACTGTTGTAACTGGCAACAATAATTTGCCTTCTACTTCTTGGTTAAAATAGGAAAGGAGAAGACACGTACATTTGTTCAAAACTGCCTTCTTTACGATCCATCTAGATGAAGCTGAGAATGACGATAAGCATATTGTACTATTACTCGAGGCGAAACGAAATGCATGATTGGGATTGTGAAATGACCTTGTTGTGCATGCAAGTCGAGGCAGCACGAATTATGTGATTGGAAAACTGCTTCCTCTGTTCATGTGTAATTATCAAGTTAAAAAATTTGAAAGCGGAATTCGCCACTCTTCCTTTACATCAGCGGGGAAAATAGTTAAAAACAAGTGATTTTGTGCAGCTCAATTTCTAATTTAAAGTGGGATATTAGAACACGAGCCATTTTGAGGACACACAACTTCAAACTTGTCATATTTTTATAAATGATCTGGTGGATGTGTGTGATTTGTTAATTCTTATCACTTTATTTTATATAAGTCGCTATATCCAACTTTATTACATCAGGAAAACTAACCAGATACAAATACCTAAACATCTTTACTCTTCCCACTCCTGCTGATGCACTGTGATCCCAGTGGTGAACTTACATTTCAAAAATTTACATGATATCTGTATTCATTCATCTGGAGTATCCCTCTGCCGAGTGGTTTCTGTCTAAGGTCTCACTTTTATTTTTAAAAAAGAAAGAAATTTATTGTATTATTGCAATTTTTAAAAATATGATTTTCATGACATGACCCCAAAGAAAAATTGTCTTTGATGCCATATGCCTCAACTCAACAACTAGTTAAACGAACAGGTTCTATATACTGCGATCTTAACTGACCGATCGGATAATGAAGTGCTGAGAAAGTATAAAAATTCTTTAGTGAAAAGTAACCGCTGTGCTGACGGACGGCATGAATTACCATTTACCTTTGCGCTTACCTTTACTCATGTGGCAGATGTGGGTAATTAGGTATAACTGATTTGAGCTATATTATTTTATTTCATAGTTCACGGGATCGCAGCAAAATCACGGGATCTGAGCATTCTGACCCGAGAGTTGCTACTCGCAAAATTCTGTCTCGTATTTTTGCACTTTATTCAGAAACATAATAGGTAAGAGAATCAGAGGTCGTTAAGTCATAAACCAGTGTACT
>JAHZND010004152.1:0-24001 GCA_027744115.1 Acrocyrtus sp. NNG-2020 | reverse complement strand
GGGAAAACGGTTAATACAGTCGAAATCTACAGCATCGATTACCTATAAAACCACCCAAGATAAGCAGAAAGGAGTGTAACCACTCTGACCATCTCCTCGTAAGTGTACGGATATGGTGTATATATTATTTGACCGATACATATATATAACTGTTTTTCGTGGAATTTGGCGCGATACGGCTGATGCTTCTATTTGCAGTGGCTGACTTGTCACTCAAGTGACGGTACTCGCCAAAATTATAACTTTTATTGTCTGAAGCAATATAGCGAATAAAATTCTTCCTCGCAATTTCATATGAAAGAAGTTTAATACATGTAGTCTTTTGGCCCATTGTACGGCATAATGTTATTGCTAGGTATTTATCTGCATGATCATGATATAGTACATACATTCTTTTCATAAGAAGGTAAAATTCATATAACGAAAATCACCAAATTCACCGATTTAAACATTAAAATTCAGATGTAGAACCTGGAGTACTTACGACAGTTAGTCTTGTGAGACACGAGTCGAAGTCAAGTTAATGCCTTTTGAATTCTTAGAATTTGAGAAAACAAACATGATTGTTTGCCTTGTTTATAAACCCTTAGCGGGGGCATTGTTACAGTGTTTTGGCTTTCGCAATTTCAATCAACATACTATCCATTCGGCAGCAACTTACATAAGCACGTAAGTCCAATACAACATAGCAAAAATATTAAATAATGCGTCTTAATTAAGTTCATTAGTGCGCTAACGAGCGACTAGGATCGAAATAAAGGAATCTGACTTGTAAAAAGCAATTTCTATACTTCATATTTTCAAATTATGAAGGGGGAAATTCTCAATAAGATGTGAGTAGCATTGGTGTGATTCCTCTAGCATTCTTGGCGTCATCTGCCAACATAGTTTTCTATCTAAGCCAAGAGTGAAATCTTGGTGGATTGACAAATGGGTAGGATCAGTCAGTAGGTAAGTAGGTATATAGGTATAAAGATTTCTCTGGGAGCTTTACCTTTGCGCGACACTTTCAATTTATGTACATAGAACAATTAAGGGGCACTCCGAGATTTTATACTTCTAAACATCTAACTTCGCAGTTTTCCAGATTGAGATAAAAGAAAAATGGCCAAAAATGCTTACACCTGCATCAGTCAATGTCAGTACTGATAATTAATGCCGGGCTTTATACATTTTTTTGCTGATTGCTTCGCATTTTTCCATTTTAATATTTGAAGTGCCAGACAATAAAATGCATCCTTTTAATCTTTTAAGAAATTGCTGTTTAAATAGGCAATGCGGTATAGCTTAAGATTAAAATTAGCAACTTCAAAATATGTTTAGCATCAGCACAAAAGATTGCTGATAAATATAATAACCAAAATTCCATCCGATTGCAAAAATTTGCAACCTGCTTGCTGCAAGCTTGCTACATTCACATTCCTTCCCACACAAGCTCATATCCCAAGCATTTCAGCTACAAAGATGCAACTGATTTTAAAAAACAGAGGCTGGGAATGAAATAATAAGAATTGCACGTAGAAAATTTTCTACAGCACTAACGCTGCTGCTATGTGCATGCATACTGCCTTCCTGTGGCTGAATGAAATTTGTGTGGCTTCATCACGCTGAAATTAGAGTGGTATGCCGTATGAATTTATCTGGTTATGTTTACAACAAATATTTTTTCTGCGTTTTAAACAAACCAAGCAGGGAGTGTTCACCAGCGGTTTTTGAGGGCACAATTAACGCTGAACTCAAACCAGCAGGAGCATCATCATCACAGCTCGCCAAATACATGTGAGTTTGTGACAAGAAATTAAGCGCCATACTATCTCCCTATCCCCATTCATGCCTTTTCTTCAGCCCTCCATTTCTCACATCACTTCCCAAAACACCTACAGTTGTCAGTGAACCATCGGGCAAGCCACACATAATACATCCCACAATTCTCAGTTTCTTCGGACATCATATCATAGTCATCACACCATAATACACCACACCGCTCACAAACGCTTAAAGCACTTCCCTCTCGCACTCCACGTAGGTATCAATACTCACCACATCCAATTTGACCTCCGAGAGTTCTCAAAATGAAATGTGTACTGTATGCTTCTGAGAATTATGCTTACTATTACCAGGTATGCATATCTTTTAAATGCCTAATGTAAGCTATGGATAAATGGAATATATTCCGTATCCATATCTTTAAAGCTTGCATTTATTGTGGTGAGATGAAGAATGGCGACTATACTCATTCTGAAATGGTAAGAGGAATAAGAGGATAAAACTCTTCTGACTTGAGTATATATACATACCTATTATGTGGATTGCAATGATTGCATACACATTCACATGATATGATATAAGTTACAATTAGACAAGGGTTTGAGCCACCATCAATACTGAGAGTTCACTCACACAACAGCCCGCACAGGTAATTCTTTTCTCGATCATTGTGCTGTTGATTATAAGCCATGCACAATATATGCACAGCAAAATTCCTCAATTGGCTCAGCGTGTTGTATGTAATATAGACTCACCGTTTTCATGCAATGCACCTTTCGTGCAAACTATTAGCCAACCTAACATAGCACAGCAAAAGAAAAGCGTTATTATCCGTTTCCATTTCCCTACACAAATGCAAGACTGCAAGGATTTTTATTACCGCGTTGTTGTGTATACAACTTTATTTTAGCGCACTATTCTTCACCTGTGAAAATATAATTGAAGTGGTTGGCGTTTGGCAATAATGAATGGATGGGCTATGACTGCTATGAGCATCAGCGTGTGTAATTAATCTTCCCATGTGGCGAGTGTACCAGTAATATTATGCAAAAAAACGAGCAAAACACAACTTTTTGCACATTATAGCATCATCACATGATTTGCTCGATTACCTGTAAAACAACCCACGATAAGCACGAATTGACATCGCTGAATATCTCCTCTCGTAAAAGTACTCTATAAATACTTCTTCATGTTCATAAAAAGACTTACGTAATTACATTTCGTTAAAATAAGGTCCTTAATTTAATCACAAGAAGGCCCTATTGTATCTCCGCTCCGCCTCCGTCATGTCATCGATAATCGATCAGTTGAATTTGCCTGGCGTAGGACGGGCGGACTAACCGCATAGATTGGCTACATCTCTAGTGCTCCTTTCCTTCTCCACGGCGGCTTGCATATCAACCTGTAAAATCTAACAGAAAGTGAGGGAGCCCCTATCCCGGTCCGCAAGCAAACTATGAACCAGCAAACACACACGGCACACGCAGATCAAGCATAAACTAAACGAATCTTTTATTTTACATTCCGCTCTTCTGTTCAGCAGTTCACCTTCTTCATGTTACGCCACTTTTGCATACAATTCACATAATAATGGAAAAGTATACACGGCTATAGCATTACGAGGATCGTTTTAATGCATCGGGGGACTATCAGAACGAGACCAGAACCAGACCGCACACAAGGAAAGTGTAGGACGGAAAAGCGAAGAGGCACAGCAGAGGGCTCACTTTGCTACACGCTACACGGCATGGTTATGGTAGGATGATGATGATGCAGTGCTATGCTGTGATGTGTATTAATAATTGTGTACTCAACAAACTCACTAAAAAGAGCATTTTTAGCTCGTTTTTGCTTCCAATAGTTCCAATGCAATCCCAAATATCGTGTGAAAACCCTGAGCAGCGAAGAGCGGGGTATAGCAACACACTGAAATATACTACGTTGTAGCACTATGACGGAAATTCAGAGAAAATCCCCCAAGCCAAGCTCGCAATACAGAGCGGAATTATATATCCTTGTTTGTTGTGTAATAATTGTTATTGGTACTCCAACTCTTGGCGAATCTATATTTTTCATTTGCATTACGTGTCAGTACTCCTCTTCGTGTGCTTGGTTGTGTCCAAATGGAGAGGATATATAAAATAGAGAAACGGATAAGTGCGGTGGTGAACAGTGAACACTGAACACGGTTTAGTTTAGGTTGTAAGGAAAAAATATGAAATGCGTATATATATCCCAAAAAAATTGACTGAAAAATAGGTCTGCAACTTCACTACAACTTCAGTTCGTCGGAGAAGAGGAAATATCCTAAAAGTACAGAAAAATGCTTTTACGTGTGCAGTAAGTGAAGTCCCCAACAACATGAACATCATCACCGCAGATGAGATGCTTTCTGCGCGAAGATCAAGCCGTAGTAGTTTAGATACTTCTAAATGGAAAAATAAAGAAAAATTATTTTGGTACTGAAAAAAAATACTAATTTTTACTTAGGAAATTAGGATCATGACGCCAGAGGAGAAGACGTAGTGTTTACTTTTCAGTTTAAATGTATTTCCGTACATTCTCCGAATCCGCAGGTGCGAAAAGTTAATTATGTAGACTGCTACAAGAGTAAAATTGTTTTCAGTGTGTGCGCTGTACGCATGTTTAGTATAAAAAAAATAGTAAACATTGTTTACTACTAAACAATATTTAATACTAGTTTAGTTTAATGTGAGATATTTTTAATTGGGGAGGAGGAAGGAATTTTTTTAAATGGATGTGTGTTCTGTCTGTTGAAAAAGGCTCCTCACAGTTGCAAAGGAAGAAGGAGAAGGTCAGGCTAATAAAGTAAAATTTATTAGCGAGACTGTCAGTTGAGAAGAAGATGGAGCAAGCAACAGCTGGGAAAGCACCACCTTCAATTGCAATTCAATCCAATTCAATTGCGGGTGGAGGAATCCAAATTTTGAATATGAATGCTGTACGAGCTGCCACAGTTGGTGCTACCGTTGTCCCTTCACCTGTGCCTGGAAGTGCTCAAAACGCAGTAGTTGGTTCGGGAGGACCTCCAGGGAAGCCTCCGCCGGGCCCGAGGATGATCAGCATTACTCCACAAATGTTAGCGAATAGAGCTGGACAACCTGTAAGTTTCGGAACACAATAGAATAAAAATCTAATTTTAAAAATTCCATTTCTATAAGTTGGGTTTACAAATAATCGTATTTTTTCTCTATCATTGCACTTGTACTGTTGTTTCCTTGATGTTGATGCGATGTCGAGTATTATCACAAGTTCAGAGTAATTAAAAATTTTTGTTTTTAGCACAGCTCCACTCCAGTTTCAAATACCTTGTAGATACTAAAATTTATAGTGACGTAATGTAAGTTATGTTATGTTAGAAGGAAATGAGCAAAATAATTTTGGGATGGGATATTCGGATATTATTAATAGATAATAGATTTTCAGGGTAAATACGTCAGTGATCAGTGTTAAATTAAGCTACTTAGGATAGCACTTGCTTTAATGGAGCTTCATAATTAGTCGTAGCCTAGATTTAGTTTGCAGTACTCTTTTGTAATGTAATATAGTTGATCTGGAAGGAGGACTCCAGAAAAAAATGAGAACACCTCTCAGAACATTGATGAACTTTAATATTTTGTTTTTAATTTGTTAATTAGTAATTTCCTATATTTAATATAGTTCAGTCGGGCAGAGCTAAATTTACCAAAGTTGCAAATCAATGATACTGGCCTTTCGCAATTTCGTTTTCTTTTTGAAACTTGAAAGTGAAAATTTGCGAAAAATTTTTGTACACAGCAAATTTCCGTAGTCACTCTCCTGGTCCTGCTCATTTAAAAGTTAGCTTTGTGTTCGTTAAATGGCTACCAAGCCTGTTTGTTATGCTTTTAATGTATGTATGTAGCGGTAACTATAATATTTTTTAATTTGTTAATTAGTAATTTCCTATATTTAATATAGTTCAGTCGGGCAGAGCTAAATTTACCAAAGTTGCAAATCAATGATACCTGGCCTTTCGCAATTTCGTTTTATTTTGAAACTTGAAAGTGAAAATTTGCGAAAAATTTTTGTACCCAGCAAATTTCCGTAGTCACTCTCCTGGTCCTGCTCAGTTAGCTTTGTGTTCGTTAAATGGCTACCAAGCCTGTTTGTTATGCTTTTAATGTATGTATGTAGCGGTAACTATAATATATTTATTACATGACAGACGGGGTATTTTGAAATCGTGCTGCAATCATCTGTTAAATTTCCGGCAAAATTTGATTACGGCTTTTGGGCTCTCGTCCCCTCTCATACACCTTTTTGTTTTGGCCAAAATTTAGTTTAGTTTTTAGTTTTTAGTCCCGGTTGGTTGTCACTGTCAGTTCGGTTGTAGACTGTGATTATGAGTACCTAGTCTCATATCGCATTCTGTTATACTTTTTAGTTAACATAATTCTCTGCTTTTGGCTTTTCGTAGAACAGTAAAATAGATCAATTAATTGTGTTTTTATATATTGAATGAAAATGAAAAATTAAGACCGTACTCGCATGTTCCGGTGCTAAAAATGTGGTTACTTACTAAATTATTGGTACAAAAACGGTGCATTGTATTTAAATACTAAAATATTATTTTCTGTGATGTGATTAGTGATTACCATTCGCGTATCCCCTCTTGTACCTAACATTCAGTTAGCACTGAAAAATTGTAGTTAGTAATTTTAAATTAGCAGTTTTTAAAAAAGAGAAATCATCTATATTTAGTTATTAACAAAATCATTTTCTCAAGCTGTGCTAAAATTAGAAAGTCAAAAGTTGTTCCGAGAAAAGAATGGAAAGAGGTGATGCGTGTGTCTCGTGCATGGCATGGTCGGTCATTCTATTTGTTTTTCTAATTTGGGGATTATTTTTTTAAAAATTGGTATGATGCCTGAAAAATAAATATTGTACAGGCGGCTGAGTATAAGAGAAGTGACTTGGAAAGTTTGAAATTGTGTGACAGTACAACTGCCAAAAGTAACTGTGTCGGTGCCGAGCAAAGCTACTCTGCTTCCAATTCCAATAATACGTGTGTATCCAGTGGCCTTGTGGCTTGTGATGATGACGACGAATGTGAAGAAGGTGAAATTAGAGATGATGAAGACGAGGACGAGGATAATATACTTGTAGATAATCCTAGGAACTTTGATAAGAAACTTTCGGAAGCAACAATGGAGTATCACGTTGATATTGATCTCGCTCAAAGCAGTGATCTCGCCGGCGCTAGTAGTGATGTCTACGATGAGTGTGTAGCAAATGAGCACTCCGGATCACGATCCGTCCCAGTCCCAGTTATTTGTAACGACAAAGAGCGCTCCACTCCTACCAGTCCTCTCTGTGGTCCAACCAAAGTTCCTTCTCCAGTATATTCCAACTCTCCGTCCAGTTTCCATTCGGATGATAGTCAAAATCAAAGACCAGATATTGAGGCAGTGATCGTCGACGAAAATAAAAATCACGATAGTATAAAATCAGGTAGTGGTAGTAGTATTAGCAAGGGTATTACAAGTCTAGAAGAAAGTAGATCTAGTAGTGTTATGTTGGGAATTGAAGTTGTAGAGGAGTTAGATGAAGACGAAGATTCTCAGCAATTCACAGAGAGCAGTAGTAAAGGGGGTGAGATGAGCAACCCCTTTCACTTAGTTGAAACTACCGATGTGCCTACAAATATAGTGGTTAATACAGAGAGTAAAGACATAGAAGTCACGAATGATCGATTAGAACGAAATACTGAAGTGAACTCACCAGATTGTGAAATGTCCTCCGTAACGGTGGACAATGAAGGTAAAAGTGAAAATGAAATAAGTGCAAGCCAAAATTGTGTTCAAGTTCAGCAAGATACCCAACTGGAATCTAGCTGCAGTGAAAAGCCTGTTGATAATGATAACCTATGTGATAAAGAAATCGACAATCCTCAGGGATCTGTCATCATAGTCTCCCCATTGCGTTTAAATGGTGCTAGTGATAGTGATAATATTTCCAAAGATGTAGAAACGGAAACTACGACGGTGCTAAATATACAATCATCCGGTGAAAGTTGTCAACATCCGGCTATGCCTTCTACGCCAGTAGGAATGTCCCCTCAAACGGAAAAAAGAGACAAGGAGGAAGACACACAAATGGAAGTTGATGACACATCTTCGAAGGGTGATGAGGTGCCTGATGAACCCCCAGAAACCGAAGATAATCCTATTGCGAGTTTGGAAATGGAGCAGCAGACCTGTAATGGCATCCACGCTCAACAATCAGAATCAGAGAATGAGAATATGACACAGTCGACGTCAGAACAGAGAAAAATGCCAAGCCAAGAGTCAGAAAGAGAAGGATCCATAGACGAAGAAAAGGACAGAAATAGCAATTCCCAAGTTGTCGACGATGAAAGGTCAAAATCGGATGAAGAAAACAAACCTAAGCTTATGGCAGCAAACTTAATAGCAATTCCCAAGTTGTCGACGATGAAAGGTCAAAATCGGATGAAGAAAACAAACCTAAGCTTATGGCTGCAAACTTGGTAGACTTAATGTTTATGGATTCTGACGAGCTGGAAGATGTTGAAGGAAACAGTGACCCTCCTTGGATGACAAACAGTCAACAACATATGGAAGTAGAACCAATACCATTGGAAGAGCCATTTTCACCGCCAAAAATTAGCGAAGAACTTACGCATGTTGCGTCAGAATCAGTACTAAAAAATTTAGATGAGCCGACTTTGTTTCCAAAGGAAATTCCTACAACGGCTCATCTACCACTGGCTTCGTCAGAGTTTAACGGAACTAGTTCTTGGACTAATCGAAGATTGGAAGGCTTCGGGTCCGGGTCAGGTAAAGAGTGCCTGGCACCTGAAAGTGCATTTCAAATGTTCACCGTTGGACAGAATCAACATCAACCTCGTCAACAAGGGAAGTTAAATGAATTCGGTCTCAGCCAGTCACAACCTCAAATAGCTGCAGTAATTCCAATGCGGAATGAGTCTTGCCAACAGCAACGTTTAAACTCTTTTCCCTCCACAACGACTATCATAACATCCTCAAGACCCTCCGCGCAGTCTAGCAATATTGCAGTAGCGTATTCTGACAGAGCGGGAGTACAAGGAGTAAGAGAAACAATTCCCACTTCATATCTGTCATTCACACGTGCCAACAACTCTACCAATGCGAGTATCTCCAGTAACGTAATTACGTCCAGTTCCTTGAGCTCAGAGTACAAAGTCAGCAATAGTGCTGAAAATCAACAACATTTACAGAGTTTTACCAATGATCCTCAGCTCCACTCCCAGTTCCTTCACTATAACAAAATTCACCCAATCGGATTACAACAGGAAAGTGCAAAAGGAGGAAATTTAACTACTTTGCAACGACCTCCTATTCCCGTAAGCCATTCACCGCAGTCTCAGCCTCAGCATCCTGGCTATCTTCAGAATTCATTTGGGAGAACACAATCTCAACAACAACAGCAACAACAGCCTCCACCACAACAGTATAACATGGCACGAGTCCCAGTACGGTCACAACCCGTTCACAGTCAGCAACAATTCGTGACAACTCAACAGTTTCAGTTCCAACAACCTCGCCTCCAACCTCACCGAATATTTCCTCCGCAGCCCCAACAACAACAGCAACAGTACCAGCACCAACAAAGTACAAATTTTAATCCAAATGGTTGTGATAAAGGTAATAAGCAAGTGTACTACGAAGGGAACAATGTTCATCAGGCAAACCAGTTCAATTTCCAAACGCGACCGAATCCAAACTCCAACTATAATAATGTTCAGGCTATCTCAGCGGCGACAGTTAACCGTCATCACCTTGGAACTGGAACGGTTTACAGCCATCCTCATCAAAACATTCCAATCTCAACACAAAGTTCGATGGGATCTTTCGCTCAACAGTCACCCACTCGTGCCACTCACATTACACAACAGCAGCACCAACTTGTGCACTCAACAACCCAGGCCAAAACCCTTCCTTCGTGCTCGTATGATCCCACGTCCATCACTTCATCTGCACCTCGATTTCAACAAGAAAGCTCAAGCGGGTTCACAAACACATCTCAGCAACCCTACCAACAACCGCACCAGCCAGGAAGTTACGGGCGCCCTGCAGGACTTGTACCACCTTCCACATCTCAGCCTACGGGCACAAACACACCGTACGGAAACTATCGGATGGGAGCAGCAATGAATCTGCAGCCATGTCGGCTTCAAAGTTCTCAAATTCAACCTCCTCATCAGCTACAACCAGCTCGTCCACGTGCTCATGTGGTGGTCCCTACAAGCTATCAACAAAATCAGCATGGAAAGGATTGGAAAGGTCCGCTGCCAGTGCCTATCAGAACCTCAAACATAAATTTCCGCCCAGCAACTCAACTATCCTTCCAAAATCAGCAAGTTACTGAAAATCAAAGTCAACAAGGAGTAGCAGGTCCTCAGCGGGATACTTCTACCTACAATCCTCATCATCCTCCACCTGCGCAACAGCATGTTTTCAGCAGATTGCCTTCATCGGCAGGTTTTCCAGGACATCAACCTCAGCAGGAACAGTACAAACAAGTTGGAGTGGTCTACAACAGTGCACAGTCAGGAGGGAGTTCAAGGAATCCCCTTCCTCACACTGGACCGCTGCAGCAGCAGACGGGTCTAGTTATTTCCAGATACCCTAAAGTAAGTCATATGCAAGATGCTAATAATCAGTATAGTGGTGGTAATATCAGTTCTGGAAATATTCGACCTGGAGTAACGAATCCTTCTAACCTCCAAGCGCTCAAACATTCCCAATATATTGCTCACATTAAAAACTCGTCCGTCCCAGGTGCCGGGGATCATCAGCATCCATCTGTCATTGTTGGAAATCACTCTTCAGCACCGTTAGGATCAGTGATCCGCCCCAATATTATTTACAGTGGAGGAAGTATAGTTTCGTCATCGTCATCAGTAACCACGGGTTCTAGTTCTATTATTAATAGTGGTAGTAGCACTGACTGCGGACATAATTATAGTGGGAGTAGTAATACTTACTACGGTAGTAACCAGGCTAGCGTAATTCGTGCTCATCCAAATAGTAGCAGTAGTAATATTAGTAGTTCTAGCTCTAGCTTAGGAAATAGGGAAGGCTATCGGATGCCAGGCTATCATTTTTCTCCGCCAGTCTCTAGCTCAAGCGCGAACGCATACGGAGAGATGACTTTGCAGTCATTTCTGTCCCATCCCTCTGCCCCGTTCATGTGCCCTTCGACAACGGCGTCGTCTTCGTCGTCCTCGTCTGCGCCAGCTACCTCTCCTTCCAATCCGGAGCGCTCGCCCACATCCAAGTCAGGGTATTATTATAATAGTGAAAGTTGGGAGTCCCCCGCCTACCACGCGAGTAGTAGGGGTGAGCAAGCAGGTTTTATGATGGATCAGGAGCAACACCTGTCAAGTTGCCAGTACAGTGATGCAATGAGGAGAAATAATGCGGTACGTATTTGTCTGTTTTTGCCAAAATCTAATGTATTTTTTGGATGTGCTTTATATGTGTTGTGCAGCCAATCACTCTGCAAGCTTTGTCGGGGCTTCCGCCAGGGTCCAATCATCTCCTCGTGAAAACGGAGAATGGGTTTCAACTTGTGAGTGTTAGAATGCAGTCACCCACAGCTGCCGCTGCAGCGCCTGGCACTCCTGTTATCCCCTCCACTGTTGCTGCGCTACCCACGTCTATGTCGATCGCACAACAGCTACCTAGTAGCTCTCCACTTGCTCCTCCCTCACTTCCTTCTCCCCACTCGGTCCCGCCTGGTCCTCCTCTGGTTCCTCCTATATCGTCATCAGTAATAGTTACGACGACAATTCCTCCGCACCCATCTCAGCAGGGTCGAATAATTACGAGTAGCAGTAGCAACCACATTGGCACTAGCTGGTCGTCGTCCAATAATAATTCACTGGTCAATAATGTTACGACAACTTCCTCACCCCTCCCAATAATGACATCGTCGTCAGCGGCACCTCCTCCTCATTTAGCGCCTCCACTTCCACCTCCGCCATCTCACCCCGCTCCTCATCCTCCCTCTGCCCCCTCGTCCGTCATCATGCCTCCTAACCTTTCTGCGAGTAATAGTCAGCTTGTAATGAGTACAGCTAATAATATAAGTAGCTCAAAGAGTAGCTCGTCCTCCATATTCTCCACGGCTGCCGATGCAGCCGTGGCCGCCGCCACCGCAGCATATCAGCAGCAACGAGCATCTCATCCCGTGGTGGTAAGTGGGAACCTTTCTGGAGCACCCCCACCACCAACCGTCGTCGGACCCGTCCCACCACATCCCAACTCGCTACCCAGTGTGATCGCACCTGCCGCAGGAAGCTTAAGCAGCCTCCCTCCTGGCGCCTCTGTTATACGGACTGGGGTGATAGGAACCAACAATCTGCCGCCACCTCCTCCAGTGATAGTGAGCTCTGTTGGCGCCAGTTTGATGACCTCAACCGCACTTGTCACCTCAACCCCTTCTGCGGTCGCTCCTACGTCAAGTCCAGTTTCGTTTCGTCCACAGTCCACAGCACCTCCTCAAGTCCCCAACAATAGTGTCTCCAACAATGCCGTAAGTTTACATTTACCCGTCAGCAAAAAGTGAAACTAATGCGAAAACAAGTACAAAATTTTTATCCTCTTTTTCTCTCCTCCCTGACTTTCTTTTTCGATAGTGATAAGTAAATTATTAGAAAGTACTTTTTACCTTACCTTTCACCTCTGGGAGGGTCGTGATGAAGATTGGACTTTGTTTGACGTTTTCTCTCTCTCTCTCTAAAACAATAATCAGAGTCGAGTGTTGAGTTTTCATTTGAGTTAGGTAAATCTGGAATAATAACCCAAAAATGGTCCTCTAATGCCACCGTTACCTTACCGTTGTTGGTTGTTATCATTCAGTGTGGTTTTCACTAGTGTGGTTCATATTTATACGATGTCTGTACTTTTAACCCATCCATTCATATTTAACTCTTAAGTAGGTTAGGCAGGTCCTGTAGCTATTTGGTCATGATTGGTCGTCATTTTTAATTGCGGTGGTTTCCGTTTTGTGTTGTTGCTTGTTGTTCTCGCATGACATTATAAAAAAGGAAGTTTGCACGTTGTCGTCGTGGTCAAAATGAGTCTTTACAAAATATTTACCAGGGACTTTCCCCCTTCTCATTACACAAAAAAGTCTCAATCCTTTTCCAAATAATAACCGAACCGAATCATTTTTACCTTATCTAAATCACATCCATCCCGCAACACAATCTCTTCAGAGTGGAGAAAGTATTATTAATGCGTAATTAAATTTAGTGTTACGTCTACTAGTTTCGTAGTTTATTTTGTAGACAGTTCGTAAACAGAACGTTTATGGCTTCATAAAAAGTATCTCCCCCACTCCCCCACGTATGTGTTTTGTTACAGTTGTCTGTTGCCTTTAAATGTTGCTTTCAATGTCGCATGCAATTTAGTTTTTTTTAAATACCTAGTAAGAATGCTGTGCTATGTTTATATTTTCTTACAAAATAATTTTTCTGTTTTGTTTGTAAAGTGGCGCAATTGAATTTTATTTTAAAATTATGTCCTTGTCTTGCATTGTTTGTTGCATAACTTTGTGGCGATATGGCGTGAAAAAGTGTGCACGTTGTATGTGAGAGAATGCGCTTGTAAAATGAGCAAAGAAACGTAAAAAGCTAAAATGCATGAGAGGCGCGATGCGCGGTTTGAAAAAAAAATATTTTTGAATGGGACTAAGAAAGGGAACATTTTCGGATTTTTGAAAATTATTCGTCCGGGAAGTGCATGTGCATGATGAAAAAAACAATAACCCTTTAAACTAAAAAAGGTTTTGGAGAAAATTTTGCATGAGTGAATGGTTAAAGTTGCATGAACTAAATACGTAAATGAAATTGACTAGAGACTAGAGAAAAAATTTCCTTAAAAATTAAAGTATTTATTATTTGTCTCTTTATTTTAACTGTTGTTTTGGATGGGGGAAAATTTGAAAAAATATCCAGCAGAGTGTTGGTGGTGTGGGGATGATCATGACTGGTTCAAATTCAAATGCAATGTCAGTTCACCACCCGCATCATCATCTTCCGATTCATCCGGGGGCTTCTTACTCTCCCCTGCATCTGAACTCATCTACGTCACCGCTTGGCCCACATCATGCTCCTCCCTCGTCATATACATCCAACACGATTGCCGCTTCCAACGCTGCGACAGCCAATACAGTTAGCCAGGTACTTCATTTTTAAAAAACGAAAAAAAAATTGTCGCAAATTAGCAAACGTTTGTTGACAGGGAACTTTGTAGAGGAAAGTGGGACTTGCGTAGTCGTATCAGGCGCTTTTAACATGTTTGTATTAAGTAGGATCCTTTCTGGGTTATTTATGTATGGATGGGTTAGAACTATTTTTTCCAGAGAGAGACCTAAAAATATATTTGCTGAAAAAGATCAGTTAAAAAAATTTAATTGCGATTAGTACTTCACTACCAAAAACTCTAGATTTGGGCGCAATGTTAGGTGATGGGAGTTTGGGTTATTAATTAAATATTACATTTTAGTTGATTCTTCTTCTGTTGTTTTGTCTATATAAGCTGTGGAGGAAATATAAAATTATATTTTGGAGGCAGTTTACTAAAATAACGGGTAAAAAATAGTACCGAGAATGCAATCAAACAAAGTCGTTTTAAACCGACCTCTTCCACCGGTAAATTCCTGAAAACTAAGCCTTTTTGAAGAATATTTTTAAAAATTTAACTGCTTGATTTAAAGAAATTTTAAGATAATAAAAAATTGGTGAGATGTGTGTGTACATATTACATAAACATTATTTGGTGATGGTGCTTTTTTGGTTGTTATATTTTTAACGCAGATGTCAAATGAAACAGCTAAAAACAAATGCAAAAATTTCCTTTCGTTTTTGCTGGAACTTTCTGCTAAACAGAATCAGACTGTGGCTAGAAACGTCAAGAATCTTATTCAGGGTCTCATTGATGGTAAGGTGAATGAGGAGAATTTTGCGGATCGGTTGCAGAAAGAGGTTAACTCGCAACCCCAGCCGTGCCTTGTTGGGTTCCTAAAGGTACGCTGTGTTACAAAAAATATTTAATTATCTCGTCACTTCATGTTTAGACTTGTTCTATGTGGGTAGTAGGTTAGACGTACACACTAAAAATTACAATTCTAAACTATCAACTAATTAATCGTTGTTACTCGTCGTGATTAGCTCTCTGCTATATCAAGAAATGAAATTAAATAAAAGTGTGTAAGCAATTTTGTCTGGAACGTGAAATTCCCAACAGAAAAGTCTGCCGCACCTTAGACACTCGCTGGCAACAAATGAACTGAAGATAGACGGCATAAAACCTCCACCTCGGGCACCGTTAGTACCTCCGCCCCCAGTGTCAGCCTTAGTTCCACAAACACCGCCAACCCCGTCAGAAAGAAAGGTACCTGTCACTGAACACCTCAAAAAAACTATTTTTCAAAAGAAATTGTTTAGTGCTGTTAGGCAGCGTCAGTTGATATAATATACAAAAAATATGCTACAAGGGGATTTTAAGAGCTTTATTTTGAGCGTTGATTGTTGTTGAAAGCAATGTCTATAAAGTTTGTTTCGCATTTTCATAAACTGAAATCCGCCAAGCAAACTCCACCGGTGCGGCCCACGACACCGACGGTGCCTCCAAGTCCGGTGAGAATTATTACTTCGCCTGTAAATTCTGCTTCGCCTTCTGCGTCACCCGCAACTGCATCGGCGAGTAGTGCTTCGGCACTTCCAGCTACGTCACCATCCCCTAGTTCAACAAAACCCTCAAAGGTTTACAGAACAATCATTGTCTCTTTTTGCATTGTAAATTATTATTGTTTGTTTGAAACGTTCAAATGTTGTGTATGATGAATGATGTGTGCACACCGATTGAATACTGTTTCGGTAGTAAGTTGAAGCTTCTGTAGGAAAATGCCTTTGCTGTAATTGTTATTTGTGTGATCGTTATGTAAAAGTAATGGCAATTTGGCGATAATTTCATGGGCTTATAATAATCACCTTGTGGTGGCGTCATTTTCAGTCCTCTAAAGGCAGTTCGGCTAAGTCGAAGTCAAATTCTGCCAAAGCGGCTGCGTTAGCTGCAGCTGCAGCAGCAGCCTCCAATGACCTTAGTTCGGCTGGCGGTGGTGCAAGCTCATTGTCGTCAGGTGGACCTGGTGGGACGCCATCGACCAAATCCAGCATTCCATCGTCTAAGTCGAGTAAAGAAAAAGAGAAAAAGGATAAAGGTTTTTTGAATTCGGGCTACAGGTTAGTTAATTGAAAATTAGCTCCTCCAGTAATAAATTAGTTAAATTTGAGTTCTTCAGCAAGCTGTCTTTTTCTGAATTTAGTGCGGATGACGATATCAACGATGTCGCTGCTATGGGTGGAGTTAACTTGGCTGAAGAGTCGCAGAGGATATTGGGTTCTACGGAATATGTTGGGACGCAAATCCGGTCTTGTCGTGATGAAACTATGTTACAACAGTCTCCAATTACAGCCAAATACAAAGCCATTGGTAAACAATCCCTTCACTTAATGTTTATTGATACGATTTTCAGTCTGCGTACTAGGTTTAGGAGTTTCTTTACTCTATTAAATTAAAAAAATTCCGTTATGTTGTTGTGAACGCATGTTGAATAGTGAGGTGGGCAAAGTAATAGGTAGTTATTAAGAGCAACCTGGAGCAGCATAGGTATGGTGTTGTAACACACTCCAGTTCACTTGTAGGTTCGAATCCTAGTTGCTTCTTTCACGGTTTTACTCGTAAGTTTTGAGTTGTTACTGCACAGATCGCGATTTGCTGTTCTTATTCCATGAGCAGATAATCTGGTAGCCTGTGCAAAAGGAAAGGACGAAATTTCAAAAGTAGTTGGCTTTCATCATTAAATGTGGTCATCAATGAGATTTGTCCTACATTTGCACTATTTGCAATTGAAACCTTTTTGTTTAATATTAGTAAATTACTAGTTAATATTATAATTTATGTGAACATTTATCTATTGCTGTAACGAAACCCACAATCTGTCGTAGTCGTACATATATTATCAAAAGTTATTTAACCCAAACCCAATTATGAAACAGTAATGCTAAAATAGAAATTACTTAATTTACGGAATCATTTCTATATGAATTATTGTAGCGGCCAAGTTTGGTCTAGAGGAAACGCCGTCGGCGGAGGTTTCCGCACTCCTTTCTCATGCCGTAGAGGAAAAGCTTAAGACAATGATTGAAAAATTGTCGGTAATAGCGGAACATCGAATGGATGTGATAAAGGTATAATTTCTTTCTTGTCACGTACATAATACCTTATGATAAACTCAAATCATAAATCATCAGGTTATCTTTCCTTCAGTTCGTTCACATTTTCATGTTTTTTTTAACATTGCAGTTAGATGAAAGGTACGAAGTAACGCAGGATGTAAGGGGTCAACTGAGATTCCTCGAGGAGCTTGACAAAATCGAGAAGAAGAGGCACGATGAGCAAGAAAGGGAGATGCTTATTAGGGCGGCGAAAAGTAGATCAAAGTCGGAAGATCCTGAACAAGCCAAGTTAAAAGCAAAAGCCAAAGAAGTAATTTTCAAATTTCATTGTTCTTTGTTAGTCTAGAAGAAACGAATATATTTTTATTTTTCCTATATAAATTCGGAAAATATATATTTTTAAAACATAGATGCAAAGAGTGCAGTTAGAGGAGATGAGGCAAAGAGACGCAAATTTTACAGCCTTAGCAGCTATTGGCCCAAGGAAGAGGCCCAAACTCGATACAAATATGGGATCTCACAGTTCAGTGATGCCGGTATGTAGACATTTTTATTTTCAATTTATATTATTCTATTTTGTATTACAGGACATGATGTAGTATGATATGTATGTATATGTTTGACATACTACTGTATAATTACAGAGCCCCTTAGGTGCAACTGGTGCTTCAAATAGCTTAGGCAGGCCACAGGTAACTGATTAAATTTTTCGCCAAATCTGAAAATAAACTTAGCAAGTTGCAGTACTCTTTTCTGCCTGCAACCATTAAAAATCAACGAAAATGTTAATGATGAAGCATATGTTAAATGTTCGTCATTATTTTTAGATGTCAATTAGACCAAGGCTGAAGCGTGTCAATCTCAGGGATCTTCTGTTTCTCCTGGAACACGACAAAGAGACCATGAGAAGTCCATTTCTCTATAGGAATCTACTACTGAAATAGTAGTTGGATGGAATTATTCCAGAAAGAGGATTAGCAGTTTAGGATTTGTTTTTTAAAAAAGACGTAGGGTATACATATGCTTATGTCAAGAGCAAGTGATCAAATTTTAGTTGTTTAGTTTGGGTCATTTATATCATTATTTAGGCACAATTTTCAATGTTTGAAAAGGCTTACGGCTTTAAAAATGATGAGTTGTTCTTGGTTCTATTTCTTCAAGTTAGTTACTGTCATGATTTTTGCGTACAATAAACGCTGGATAATTTTGAATAAGTTTCGAGTCTACATGCCTGTCCTTCATGGTCAACTTACCTCACTTCAGCTGTAGCTTTTGGGCATCAGGGACGACCCAGAAAAAAGACCATCTCACATAAAGGATGAAGCCACATCAAATAACTGTTCCGTAATAGTTTGCTGGTAAATCAAACTGTAATAAATATAAGGCACTGAGTGGAATAGGAAGTTGTAATAAGTCAAAACACTTGTCCTTGAGAAAAGTACTAAATTTGTCACTGTTGTCATTACCATCTACCTTATGCCTGTCAGCCTGTAAATGTATAGTGCTCATGTTTAAGGGATTTACTTGCGAAAATTGCAAATTGCGGTATATATGAAGCATTAGTGATGTTGTATAGGTTGTAGCAATACGTTAAGTTTGATTTTTATCAGTAGAGATTACAATATTTTTCTCCAGTCCCTTCCTCAACTTGAATATATGTGTACAAGGTTTATTTCATGATAATATAGAATTGAAGGGGTGGTATACCTTTGTCATTTCAATTGAATTAATTTAATCGTGTGATTATATTGGTAGTTTGGATTGTGTGCTGAAAAGAATAACTTTCATTTAAGGTGCCGTTATTTCGATTACTGTCACATTTATATTGTTTGTGTTACTATGTTTTGTATGTGTCAGATATGTGTTAGTAGTATGTAGAATGGAAAGAAAACGTGATCTTGCTTTAAAAATTTTTTTGAACTAGATACTTAAGCACATTTTACATGTATGCCAATTGAGTAGGCGGTAAAAGTAGGAACGTGGACTAACTAGTTTATGGGTGGGTATAGTATCGTAGCAAGGTTTATTTTTCTGATTAGACTACAGTTTTTACTAAATGAAGATGGTTTTTCAGAAAAGATAAATCGGCAACTATCTATCATAATAATGTAGAATTTCTACGTATTAGTTCTGTTCTGGCAGGGAATGGTGAATTTTTTACGAAAATAGGAAGGACTGATATACATAATATGCCATTCAATTCATAAGAAACAGTTTGTACGTTTTTACTAAAAGAGGGAGAAGTGAGCAAACAACATATACGACACTATACTATGCTTTTAAGACCAAAAAGTAAAATCAACCTCCATTTTTGCAATCAATAAACCCCACATTTATCATTTGAAATGTACGTATTAAACTGCAACAATAGATCACATTACAATGTACTGACTACTTTGAATCCAGTGTCCCTCTTGACATAAGCATCATACAGAAAAACTGAAATAAGCATTAGAATATGTTAGGAAAATCTTTTTATACGATTTGACTATACAAACAAGTATGCATAAGTATTCTATAAAATTCTCAACTACGAAGAGATGATATTCTACCTTTGAGGTTTAATGGGCATTCAAAAACTCGAATTTCATTCTAGTAGCTGTGGTCCACAAACAATTTTGAGCGGGAAGGGGTACTGGGATTGGAAGGAGGTTCTTTTGGGGAAACAAGTAATAAATTTCGAAAGAGGGAAGTACTTGATGAACTTTGACTTTTGAGTTAATTCTTTACAAATATTTTTGAGTCCGGATGCTGGCGAAATGAACTTTTTTTAAATTTAAAGTTTGCAGAGAAGTTATTTGTACATGTAGGGAAGCAAGTTTCAGTTTATGTACTTAATTTTATATGTATAATTGTCCTCTGTAATATTACAACTGTAAGCTATAGTTTAAAGTAACTAAATGGCAAGTGAAAACCAATTTGTCAGGAGTGTTAGACCTTTTATTTTTTATCATGTCTAAAAGCAAGAGTGTTTTGTGTTAAACTGCGGTTATCGATATCCAGAAAATTTAAGTGTTTATGTAATTACTACAAAGCATCTATATATACAAGTGTACATATGCACGAATTTTGAACATACCTAAGTTATTTGTATAATTTTAGAGAAGTAAATAATCATATTTGTTTTAACTAATTATACCGTTTTATTTAATACACAGGGATATATTCATAAATTTCACACAATAGGTCTCGATTGTACATTATAGAAGATAAGGTTATTATTGTTGTTAAAAACTACCATACACGTAGAGTTCTACTGCTGTCATCAATTTATACTACAAAGTCAGGCAGTATTTCAACTTAAAAAATGTAAAAATATTATTATATATTGTCAGGCCAAAAAAATCAAAAAGATTTTTGTAACTTGTGGGAAAAATATAATAATTTCAAGAATGAAATGTGCAAAAAAAAAGAAGAAAAAATGTACACTGTTACACTTCACTGGAAGAATTCAATGAAGGTAATAGTATTTTAATGATAATAATCGAAAAGGACTACGAAAAAACAGATCAAAAAATAAAATAAACAATGAGAGAAGAAGATACATACAAAAAATATTTTTGAATGAAGCTGACGTAGTAAAAGTAGTGAGAAGTGACAGAACCTGGCTTTCCCATACTTTTTTCATGTTTTGCACCAAACAGATCGTGAGCCTGGACTTTCTCCTAGAGAAAAGTAAACTCAAGAATGAGGTGATGATGACGTCAATGTGAATGGGGAATAGGCAATTTCTTGTATTTTTTTTCATTGACAGTTCAGAGACTTGGAAAGACAAATTTCCTTTAGATTCTCGGAGAGAGAAAGCACTCCATTCAGGAAAATTTTCTCATTCAGAAGATTGCTGGAGAAAGTGCTACATATATAATGCATGCACAAACATGCATGTACCTCATGCAAACTGCGTCAGAGCCTTTCTCCAAAAAGACATGTTCCAACTTTTTCCTTAAATCTACACATTACCCAAGAATGCCGTAGGCAGTGCACACTCCCCCACACTTCTCAGCTGAAATATGGATTAGACTTGACTGGCTCACTTGACGTAAGGAGTGCGCCTATAATACTGCTATATGTTGTAGATGCGAATCCTTTACTTCTGTGGCATTTCTGCTCCAGGTGGGCTGTGAGCTAGTTAGGTGAAATATATCTCTCTGATCCTTGGGAAATGGTTGCGAAATTTTCACTGGAGTGCTAAAGCCTGAAGCATTTGTTTCCATTAATTGATTAAAGTGTTTCTATTTCTACTGGTATTTGTTGTACTGGTTTTTTATCGATACTCCTTTTGCAATTCAGAGTGTACTACTGAGGAAAATAGGTACGCAACGCATAACTCATCAACAGGTTGTCAATTTGATAATAAATAGTTGGATAATTGACACTGTCCCTGTGTATTTTTACCACTTGTGGATACCGACAATATTTATAAAAGGCTTCACGTAAAAGTGGTAGGAAGCGAGTTTCCGGCATCTGCAGTTATACTCACGCATTGATCATGGAGTTTTATCGTATTGTCAACAAGGTTCCAACAAAAATCATTACGTTTGGAAAAGGTGTTGGAGATGACCTTTTAGATGTGAAGTATTTGGTTCTTCTTTTCACGGGTAAAGTATAACGGAAATTGTTGTATTGGTTTTTATTTTATTTTATATTTAGTATATTTACTTTTGTTAATATTTGGCATATAATTGTTTTCCGATGAAGGTAATCCGGGAATAATTGACTACTACAGAGAGTTCATGAAGGAGCTCTATGTAAAACTGAAAGGCACTTGCCCAAAGTTAAATATACCTGTGTGGGGAATTAGCCATGCTGGTCATCAAAGTGACGGACTCCATGAATTCACATTTCCTCATCTAAACGGTATGTATTGATAGTCGACATCAAATGGCAATTTCTCCAGGAAATCGGTTAATCTATATGTTTGCAAATCAACCAAAACCAACAATGGCTCTTCTTTTACGTTGACCTTTTTTTGTAGAAAACCCTGAACTTTACAGTTTGGAGGGTCAATGTGCTCACAAGCTTCGTTTTTTGGAGTCATTTGTACCTGCTCACATAAAAGTGATTGGAATTGGACACTCAATCGGTTGCAAAACATGGCTGGAAACACTGAAACATCTTAATGAACAAAGCACACCACGCACCATTGCTGAGCCGAAGAAGCGACCCAGCCTATCCAGAGTTTACATGCTTTTCCCAACAATTGAAAGAATGAAGCACACTCCAAACGGTCAAAACCTAAATCCATTTCTAGGTTATTTAAAGTACCTGCTCCCTTTACTGAGACCACTTGCTCTGCTTCCAACTTTCGTACAAAAATGGATAATTAATTTGTACTTCCGGGGAAGAACTGTTCCTGAGTGTGCGTATTCGGCAACTCTCCAATTGTTCAATTACGACATAATAACGAAAATTGCTTACATGGCGAAATGTGAACTAGAACAAGTCTTGGCATTGGATACACCTGCTGTAGAAGCATATCTGGAAACTCTTTACTTTTATTTTGGCACAACGGATGGATGGTGCCCACTCACATTTGTTGATGAGATGAAAGAAAGGTTTCCCAATATGAATCACCAAGTTTGTGAAAATGGTTTCAATCACGCGTTTGTTCTCGAAAATAGCGTGGGAATGGCAGATTTTCTTTGTGATAAAATTACAGCAGATGTACTATCAACAAATGTAACATTCTAAATGGGATAAAAAAGCTTTCACTTAAATCATAAATTGCAGCTTTCAATGCAAGTTTTGTTTAATTAACTATAGTCTTTCTAGAACATATATCAAAACTGTAATGGAAATACTCACAAATCATCCGCAGCTAAGCAGAGCACTTTTAAAAATTCTTTCTATTCTATTTCCATATTTGTTTCCAAAGAATAGACTTTTGTTTTATAGAACTTTAACTACAATATTGTGCTTGATAAATAAATTTCTGGTAGATGACTAGCCAGACACTCGAGTGTATTATTTAATAATTTTGAAATTCATTTAAATTATAAACATTCATATTTAAAATATTTATACTATAAATGAGGTTATAACTTTGCGCGAGCAGTTCCATTCATTATCCCATTGAAAATTTCCTGTGTCAGTGGAACATATTTAGATCCATTCAAAAAGTAAATTGGATCGGCAATAACTTTAATGTCGAACCCTTCCTTTTGCAGATCAGCTTTTTGGAGCTTGTGAGTACCTTAAAAGAAAAATGATTATATATTTAGATAAGATCTTAAAGGTGCTGCTCATTAAGATCGCTATTAAAATTCAAATGCCAACCTGTTAAATTTAGCTTGTCTTTTATTCTAATAAAGAGCGGTCTCGAGTAGTTCGGCAGTCTTTTAAAAATCTCTGTTGCAAAATAATCCAGATCATTAAATTGAAGTATAAAAGTTACAAATCTTCAGTCTATCGAATAGAAAATGTTCTTTATAGTCCTTCTGACATATTGCATAAACACAGCACGAGCACACCTTTAGATCTCATCATAAAAATATTTACCAGTTCGAAAATAGGCATCCCCTTCTTCGAAGATTCCCCGAATAATTTTCTTTTCAGTTTCAGCCTTATCACTGTATCCCTCAAAGCTATGCCGCGGCCCTTGATCAATCTTTCCAATCATTTCTCCTGGCTCATTCACCTGACACAATGTGGCCCGCCCTGTTTTATCATCACGAAGTATTTGTCCATCCTCACTAACCTTCACCAACTTATACGGCACAAATCCAGTAGCCCACCGTGGGATAAAGCCACATGCACCTGGTTTCCCGAACATATTAATCATAAAGCAGTTTCCTTCAGTGGATCCATAGATCTCGATGATATCACTAATTCCGAATCTCTTTACAAACTCCTCCCAAAGATCCTTTCTTAAGCCTAGGCCGAATAATTTTCTCACGCTATGTTTTCGATCCAAATCGGAAGGAGGTTGGCTGTACA
>JAHZND010004151.1:0-14536 GCA_027744115.1 Acrocyrtus sp. NNG-2020 | reverse complement strand
ATCATATTACATATATTAAATGCTCCATTTCGCTCCCCCATAGTGAACCTTTTTTACGTACATGAGCTATCCGCCCACACAATTACTTTCGGCAGCGACAGCATGCCCTCCGATAATGCTCTTCAACTTGCTTTTTAATTTCAAAATATTATTCGACTGAGTGAATGATAAAAAAAGTTAACCGCAAATTCGATTTCTATGGATTTGAATACCGTTTCTATGCTCACTAACTTCGTTATTTAAATTATTGAATAAAAATGTTTATAACATTTAAAAATTATTGAGTAAATGTAATTATTTAGGAGAGATAACAGCACAGCCAACAAAGGCTTAGAACTACAAGTGACAAGCGGCAATTTTCTTCTCAATAAACAATATATTAAAACAGTCAAATAGAAATGCAATTTTTTGGTCTAATCGGTTTAAGAAGCTGAGTCTTGACATATTTGCTGCTTGTGTTGTTTACAAAAAGGACGGAAAGGGAGCCCTTTTTAGTTTTCAGTTTTCGCCGCTTACTTTAATACACCATAAATTTAAAATCTAAAACTAATCCAGACTAGCCCACTTTCAATCTCCAAACTAATCCGAACAGAAAGTAATCTTTTTTCGGACTAATTCAATGCTGCTGTCGATTATCTTTTATGCCATTTTTGACAGATTTGATTTTCGCTTTGTTACTCATGTTACTTTTCGTTGCCGACATTACGAAAAATATAATTTAATGCAACTTGTAAATAGGAACGTTAAGAAAATAGAAGCATAATGTAAAAAAGCTTGTCATACTCCCAAATGCAAAATAAAACATTAATTTTAATTACTTTACTTCAATTGTCTCACTTTACCCCACTCCGAATCTTATATAGGTAACCCATTGATAAACTTACTAAACCAACAACTGGCTTATCTATTTTTGGGGAAGTAGAGCCCCGATTGTTTTCAGCAATCCCTTGAATTGACGATGTTGGCGACTGAGTCGGTGGAGATGAGAATCCATAGAAAGCATTTGTTGGACTAGATGAATTCTAATAAGACAAATTCAAAGATCAGCGAATAACAGCACATACCTCACTCACATCATTGTTGTCATAATAACAATAACAACTAATGCACAAGTGGCTTTTTAGAAGAAGATATTCATTTAGGGTAAACACGGACCTGTAATGATCTCTTAACAATCCCGAACGCTTCTTCAGGGTGAGGTCTTTTCTTGGGGAAACCTGACACTTGCGTTTGGTATGTGGGTGAAATTGTCGGTTGGGCAGCTATCAATGACGGTGACCCCGAGCCGGGTTGAACATTATGTACTTGGTGCGAGTAGTGATGGTGATATTCATAGTAATCTCTACAGCCCTGAGGCTCACTCGTCACGGTCACAATACGGCTATCAACATTATTCGAAACGTAATTTTCATTATTGTAATATTCCTCTGTTGTCCCACTCCAGTTACTATTGCCTGTAGAATACTCCATGTAGTGAACACTCGGAGGAGAATTTTCTTCACAATTCATTTTGTTTTTCAGTAATTAATTAAAATTTATCGTAAACCAGTTTTAGCATGTAGATGCAGAACTTTCACATAAAATTAATTTCTTTTCCCGTACAGTTAGTTTTGCTAAAAATGTGTAGCGTATGCAGTGAATTTTTAAGAAATAGAAATCCTCAAATTTCCACCCAGTTTTATTCTGTAGCGGCTTTCGCTCGTTGACTTTGGTAAGAATGTTTAAAACAATTTGTTCCTCTGAACTGAATTAAAATCATTTTTCATCTCTGCACCCCGCAAAATATACTTCTGCTCGCTCTTACAATATCTGTTTTCTTTACAATAATCCTTCTCACTTTTTACTTGAGATAGTTACATGTACTCTAGGATGATGATCTGGTGATTCTGGGTGTCTGGTATTCTGCCTTCCGAATCTGTTACTTGCCAGCACATCTATTTCAATTTTTTTTACAAACTTGTCTCTATTTTCCCTTTGAAATGGAATGAATGGGATATGGATAAGGAGAAATGCCTGGTGGGTGGAGACTTATGCAGTAGTACCAGTCACGCTTCTTTCTTCAGCGATATGGGCAATTCTACCTAGCTTAGCTCAGCCTCCTTGGGATGCTTAATCTCCTCCTAGCTCATACTCCAAGACTTGTTCCTATTCCCAAATTTAATTCATCCAACAAGCAAACGTAAGATTCACCTTCCGTTCTTTGCTTAATCTAACCTCTCTTAAAAAAACTAAAGACGGAAAGCTTTTAGAATAATTTCACTTTTTAAATATATAATGTAATTTCTCATTGCATACATGCATTACATTTTTTGCAGCCTTATTGGAAAAGAGCAGTAGTGATCTGTATCTCCTTCAACGCAAAACTGAATAAAAATTTGGAGGGCGCACATTGAAAAAATATCTATTTGCCGATACAACACCCTTTGCGAGTGAGAAAGGAAGATGTTCATCAAATCACTTACACATTGTTGAAAGCAAAAAACATGTTCATTTCTCAAGTAACTCCCTAAAATTTTAAGTTACAGCTTATTATGAATCCAGTGAGAGTTTATACAACCAAACCATAGCGCACTTCTGCTACATATTTTGTTTATAAGTGAAGATTACTCGTAAAGTATTTTTTTAGGAAAACAGTTATGACTACGTGTACCCATGGACCCATATGTACAGACAATATTGCCTTTGCTACTCTATCTGGACCGAAACTGCGGTGACTGCCTTCTGCCGTTTTGACTGACTGACTTCCTTGCTTACAAAAAAGGTCGTGGCTCGATCGAAAAAATAAATGTTTTTTTCTTCAGTGAGCTACTAATACAAAGTGTTGTAAAACATTTTTTTATTCAAAGTGTTGCAAACTGCATGGCGTAAAATTATTAAAGGATACGCCTCATTATTGGGAGCTAGCCCCGTCTTCACTTTAATTTTAACTTTTAATAGTAATTAGTAATTATAGGCTTGAATGGTTGGAGACCAACTCTAAGTATATAACTAATTCAATTTTATACCTTGAAACACGCGAATAAGCGCCAATATAAAAAAAATAAAAAATGAACTTTTATGAACATTTACTAGATATTTATTCGTCAAAAAATATTATCATCCAGGCAGACTGATGTATCTATTTCGCAATATCGTTTGTCTGCCCAATATGCAGAAGTCCAGCTTTAACAGAAACATTAAAACGCATCACATTTATGCAACGCATACACCCACATCATTAAATGGATATCAATGAAAATGGTAGTTTTGAAAAGTTATCTGTGTATCTTTTACTGTAAACAAATCTCAAAATCCATAAATTATGACAGGCCAAAAAGAGTAATATTGTATATGATTCATGTACAAAAAAACGTAAGTGTAACAGTTTTTGTTTTTCCTACTTTTACTTCTTCTTCCCCTGGTTTAGTTGTATCACATATAGACCACCAACAGTCATCTAAAATGAAAAAAACTGTGCGAGTAAAAATCTTACAAAAATAAAGCTGACTGACACAGAATCTTTCAGAAAAGCGATGTACTGAGATTATTTATTTTTACTAAAAGCATTTCTTTGCTTTTTTGGGGGAAAATGACAGCTAATAGTAAATGGAAAATGTGACCACGCATCCCTACTGCTATTATAAAAATCGTGAGAATTCAGCATCGAATTACTACCAAAATTGTATCGTCTTTTTTAAAATGTAAACAAATTGTCGTGTAAGAGAAAAAGGGGTTGCGTTATTGACTTCTCTTGCTTGGGTTTTTTCACAGGCTGTCTCTCTTGGTGCAAAGTTGCGTTTTCGGAGAGAGGCTTTCATCCATGAAATTGCTCTTTTCTTCAAATTTTCTTCAAATTTCCTAAAATGCACAAACCAATAATGAAATTGAGATGCGTAATTGATATCTTAGAATTATTTTAACAACTTTAAGATAACTGGTAGGAAAAGTGCGGAATTTTATTAAAACGAACATAAAATCAAAAATAACTAGAGTGGCTAATATAAGCAACTTCCTTCCTTGTTAGGAATGAAATAGAGAATCGTGGCTTTTCATTTGTATCTGGTCTTTACCGTGCGTACAGCATTTTTATAGCTTTAAGCTGGAGTTGCAATATTTTTGTGATTATCCGATTCTTTTCGACACAGCACATGAGTACATTTATAAGGTGTTTAGCTTTAACTATGCCATTTGGAGACCTAACAGTTGTGAAGTTATCTATTACCAAACTTCAAATAAAGGGTTGGAAAGCACATCAATCAGCTTCTCAATAATTAATATTAAAAATTAATTAGACATTAGTTGATTATGCTGAGGGTACTCACGCTTGGTTTGTCGCGCTTATCGAGCACTGAAGAAATTGTTTTTTGCTTATTATGTATGTTTTGCAGCACAGCTCCCCGTACGTTTTCTTATATACACGCACGGAGAAAGAGTGTATTTATTAGAGTTGCTGACGATGATATTTTGAACTAGTCTCGTTTTTTGACAAAGATGTTCGCTACGGTTTGTAGTTTGTATAGCAAAATAACGTGGGGTTGGGAAATTAAATACTACCTGTCATTTTAGAGGTACCTGTCAGAAAACATCTCATTATAGGAGAAGAGACAGCAATAAGGAGCATGATTGAGACAAACAATAAAATTACGGTCTCGGGAAATAAGGAAATTTTGGGGAAAATAATATCAAAATTGCTGTAATTTGTTTTCTTTATATTGTTATTGTCTTCATAAAATTCCTACAAGTAATTTTCGTATTTTGTCTCATAGGTTCTGTTATCCTAGCCGCCCAACGAACCGAGTGAACTTATTTTCCTGCATGTACGTATGGTTGTTGCACCAGCTTAGGTATATAGAAAAGAGCAGTTACAGATGCAGCTATGCTGTTTGCAACAAAAGGGCAAATGATACAATATTTTGTTTGCGTTGTAAAATATACATATAAGCGGGTGAAGGTAAGTAATACAGGTAAGTTATACGTGCGCTTATAATGGGCTGGGCATATGAATAATAGAACTGAACTTACATAAGTATTGAGCATGATTAAATACATATGGATAAGTAAATTACAATTGATATAAATTAACGCTCGTGATACGATGATCCCAAGCACTGTTTCTTCCATAACTCGGACTAGATTTTACGCTGGATATCTTTGGTCTTTTTTTACTTTCTCCATCTCTGTGTTAACTACGTCTGAAAAAACTATTTCTGAGTTCCTGAATTCTGCTTGACTTTTTTCTCTTCTTATGATGATATCAACGAAAATGAGCTTGCTGTCAAGTGCAATATGAAATGTTTGCTGCAAATTTTTTTTTGGCTTTGTTCCATTTCTATATTTTTAGGGATATGATTTCCGTTATTTTAAATTGTTGAAATTTGTCAATAGGTTTATGGAGTATTTTTTTTTTGTTTTTCGATATAGGTTGAAAATTTTTGAAACACAGATTGTAGATGGATGCCAAAGGCCAATGAATATGCAGCATATTGAATATGGAATACTAATACCTAGTTTACTTCTTTTATGCCAGCGCCAGGTGATAGAAATGAGATTAATTATTTTGTGGAGATTCTTTTAAACCTGGACAGATTTAAAAGTGAAATTGTACTGTTTAGTTGATCCAATCCGCAGTTTCACTTACCATTCGGCTAAAAACAATTGTTATAAAAGTTCGCCTAGCTTAGGCTTTTTTATTTCATTTACAGGATAATGATAATGTGATATCTGCTCACATCGTCACATCAGCGTCTCCCTTTGCCTCAAAATTTAAAAAACCAACATTTTTTAAATTTAAAACTATCGATTTTACTTATTGCTATTGTTTGCTTTTCGGACTCCCTCACGAGGAGATTGCATTTAGCTCCTTTAATTTACAAGACCTCCTAACGTGGTCTCTCACATGCAGTTCAGATTTGAACGTTTTAAGGCAATAAGGGCACACTGCTTTCTCCACAGTGCGGTGATCGATTCGAATATGTCTGCTAAGTCCTTGTTCATTCGCATAGCATTTTCCGCACTCCTTACATTTATGGCTCAATTTCTGATGAGTTTTACAGTGTCTTCGGAGAACCAGAGCGTAAGGTGTTCGAAAATCGCAGTGTGTACATTTGAGCTCCTTTTTCTTTATGGGAGGTGGATCGGTTGGGGAAGTGGTGCTAGCCCCGGAGTGATATTTTTTAATGTGTCCATCAAGTACACACTTCTGGGAATAGTCACATCCACAAATATGACAAACGTACTTTTTTCCCTCCTGGTGGGATGATTTGTGCCTTTCCAGTTTACTCTTGAATAAAAAACCCTTTCCGCATACGTCGCAGGGATATCTTGCTTCTCGAATATGCGCGTTAAAAATGTGAGTATCAAGATCCTCCTGGGATATAAATCGCATTTTACACTGGTCGCATTCCATTACCTCCGGATGAATTCCAACAGGTTTGGAATGATATTTTTTATTATGAATACTTAGACTTTGCTTATTCATAAGTACTTCTGGACAGGCCGAACACAATACTCTCTGTCCAGCAGCAAGTTCCTCCGCTGTTTCAACATCATGATATTCACTCACATGAAGTTTCAGTACTTTCCAAACTCTTGTCGAGAAATCACACTTTGGACATTCATGGAGTTGTTGGGCTTCTTGATGATGACGGCTGCGAGTATGTACATAAAGCTCGGCTTTATTCCGTGCCGGAAACTTGCATATGGAACAGTCAAATTTTCCTCCTCCAATTTGCTTACTCCTTTCGTGCATTTCTAAGTGGGTCTTTAGGTCCTCTTCTCGTTGATATTTCGAAGTACACAGTGTGCACAAATGCCACATGAAACTTGGATTCTTTTTAATTTTACGCCTTATGGGTAAACGGCACTCATCCTTTCTGGGTCTAATGGCTTCGATTTGAGGCTTATACTCCACTACAGTATCAACAACAGGCTCCTCACAGTCCGTATCAGCAGTCGGGTAAAACGAGGATGAACTATCATCATCTTCAAATAACAGTTCTGCCTCAGCGTTTCCAGTTTCCTGTTTCCTGGCTATAGACTACAAACAATTATTAATTTGTTCAAAATAGGGCTCTGAGTAATGCATTTATTGTTATAAATAATCTAAGAGAATAAAAATAACAATAAAATGCATTGCCCAAGCTTTTTTCCGAATAGTTAAATAATAATTTTATATAATTCTGTGTTAATTAATCTATCACCAACCTGGAAACAGTAAATCGTGTATATCATCTTGAATGTGGAAACTTCCACTTTCCGGAGGTGTCGTCTTTGGCACACCATTAATTTTAGACTTTTCCAAACCCTTTTGCATTTTGCTCTTAATTTCTATTTTAATAAGATTGAATTTCGATTGAGTTTCAAGCAACTGCTGGTAGATTTCCCAAGCTTTCCGAACCTCCGTTTTCATACAGTTTGAGCATACAGTAAACCAATATGGTATGCTATCGGTTCCACTATTCACGTCTACATGCTCCAATTTGTCATAATTGCGCTTATCCGTTTTAATTGATGCTCTTTGTAACGTTTGCTCACACCACGAGACTGGAATGTCTAGGAGCTGCCTTAAAATAAACATTTTTTCCAAGTGACTCCCTAATTGTGAGCAATTAGCTGCACCTGGAATTTCGAAACCACTATCACACGGGTTACATTTGACGGAAGTGTCGGAGCACAACAGACACCTGTTCTGTCTTTTATTAGTCCTGGGACTCATTTTGTTTGGCTGTTGGGCTTTTGACTTAACTTTTGACACTTTTATCATGGAAACTGCAAATAAAAAATTGACCGTTTTCTCGTGTCCTGTTTAAATTCTTATTACATGAGTATTGATTGTGGTTATTTATTATTCACACGTGCTTCACACAATCTAAACAACCAGCAAAAATTAATGCTGTCATTTGAGGCTCAGCGAGTTGAAGTATAGGAATATTTTTGTTAACAAAAGTTTTGTTATAAATCATGTAAAGCAGCTGATGAACTAGTACACTCACTCGAGCTGTGCTCGCTCTTTTCGCCTTTGCACTCTTTAGCGTGCTGAAGAAAAATTTTCAATGCAGCAATTGTGGAGCTCTTTTTAGCAAGGAGAGCTGTCGCACGTTTTGCTGAAAACTATTGTAATAATGTGTATTTTTATGTCAAATAAGATGAGCATTGTTAGATAGATTGTATTTTCTACAATTAATTTTATCTAAATATTTTTAAGAATTATTCGGAAGAATACAGTGAATAAAACGCAAGGACTGGTGATCTTTAGCTATATGTATATAGCCCTGAATATTTTATTAACCGAATTTCGAGAAATAAATCTTTGTACATGCGAAGACTCACACCTGTCATGTTTTAGAACTTTGCTACTGCACGTCTTATCGATTGCTTGTTACTACTCAAGTTGTAATAATAAGGTTTCATTCTCATCAACTATGAATTAGTCAAAAAGGTGAAACAGCCTGAACAGTGAAATGACCATGTGTACACTTCCGGATACTTCGACCATCACAAGCTATAATTAGAGCGGAACATGAATAGTAAATTATTCAAGGCAATTAATGTACGTCGACGTTGTTGATGTTTAGATGGGCTAACCAAAACTTAAAAGCATGTTATATTAATGAACCTATATAGCATGTACCTATACCTAGGTTACTTCCTTTATGCCAGCGCCAAGTAATAGACATGGGGTGTAGGTACTCTGCGAAACCAATACAGATTTATGTACGGACACGGGTGTAATGTATAAATAATTGTACTAGGTATAGGCTAGACAGATATACTTTTTTATGGGTCTTTGGTAAACGTGATGTTAAGCGCATGCAAAGATACATAGGTATGTTATTTAGGTATTTTTTAATTGTTCCGGACACATGGAAAATGTGAGATGTCTTATATTTATCAGTAAGAGGAACTTTATGGAACTTTTTAATTGACTTTAACTTAATTAATAGGTACTGATACCGATGTAATAAAATTCAAGCCGGGTAAGAGCTTTGACTTCCCACTTGACTTTATGGCAGCTTCTCATGGCACTATTTTCAAATACGGAGAAGGAAGTAGGTACATAAAGTATGGAGAGTACAGTTCATAAGAAAATCAATGGCAGCCTTTATAGTCCCATATAATTTTACTATTTTGATGCGGAGAAGAGGTTAATTTAAGTTAATATTATAAAAAGACTTAATCCAGAACGATGTTCAGCGAAAGACCACATTAATATGTCACCTTAAGTACTTATTACGATATCACCATCGGTATCATATGCCATGCATTATCGTACAGACTTTTCCACGTAGGTAAGTACCATTTTCTTAAAATTTAGTTCCACTACTATTACATTTTTACATTTACTTTATTATGACGTCGAGTCTTTTTTTAGTGCGTGATTCTTTCACTTCAATTAAAAAAATAAGAGGAAGGCAATTTATATATCTTTCCTCTCGCAACCTGTCAACAACTCACATTTAGCTCCACCTAAAAATTTCATTAAATTGCCACATTCTCCCCAAGGAAAAGTAAAACGCTCTTTCAGGCAAGGAATTATTAGCTGGCCCAAATCCCTGCTTCGTTTTAACTGTAACACAATTTAGACACAAGTGTCTAAAATTCCTGTGGCCTGTTTGGCAGTTAATAGATAAATTGTGTTTGCGCAACAACTTTAAACTTAAAGCTTCGTTTTAACTGTAAGACATTTTAGACACTTGTGTCTAAAATGTCTTATGTACTTTTACCCTCTTCGACTAGTGATGGATGCATTGCTTACTTTCCAAATGGCATATCCCGTCGCGCAACTTTTTGGAAGGTCCATAATATTCCCGTGGAATCTTATTTTTGGCATGCAATTGACCGACAGTGGGTGTTCCTGGTCACAATGCTGACAACAGCAAGCGTGGCTCTCTCCGCGTCTGTTTTATCTTTAACGAGGTAACTAATAAATATTTAGTGTGGTACTTTAGTTCGTAAGTGGATAATAATGCAATAATGCTTCGAAAGTTTTATGCTAATTATTGGTTTCTGTCCTCTAATAGGGATATAATCAATAGCAGAGCGATAGCAGCAAGTAGTTTTTTTCTAGTGACCTATCGAAAAATTCAGATCCTGACCCAAATCTTTAATCAGCTGGAATCCAGAGTGTTTATCATATTAACCTTGCATATAATGTACGTTCAAGGTCTTTCAGGGGTGAACTTGCTGGCAAATAATACTGAATTTTTTGGGGAGAAAAATATATCATTTCAAGTTTTCTTTTCGGTAATGCTACTCAATGGAATTGTCGGGCCGTGTGTGTCCGCTCCTCGGATTTTGCGCTAATATGACATCTCCACCAAATGTTTAGAGAAAATGGGAAGGTACATGAGCACGAAAGACGCTAAGGCATTTAGTGTTATCGTAAGGTCCATGCCTACTGTTAAGATTTACTTTAAAAAGATGAATTAAATTGCAAATTTAACTCCAGTCGCTTTCCAGAACTTTTCAACGGCACGACTCATAGATTGCCTACTCATTGCTCAAATTGTAAATTGCCGTTTCAGTAAAATATTTTTTCTTTGAGGTTTGGCTTGAAAAAAATAAATAGATTTGACTGCCCCTGGCTTTCTGGCATAAGTCTTGAAAACTAGAAAAAAACTAGAACATTTCCAATGCTAGTGCTTGATTCTAAAATTCTCCCTGTCTGCAGTCTGTTGACATTTGGACTTTCACGCAGTGTATTATTCTGCAAATGTCTCAATTAAAATTGACAGAGGCGACAAAAAAGTTTTTTAAAAACATCTACGCGACCATTCAATCCCCGTATCCGTATACGATACATAATTTATGTTTGTTTAGAAAAACAGCCAAATGGCGCGTCCCTAGAAGACTACATTAGCCAACTATAGCTATCAAATACCAATTCACATTGTTTCACATTCTCAAAATAGACCTACAATAGACCATGAAGTATTTTCTTGGGCTACAAGCAAAAACTAGTTACAATTAAGAACTCTAAAAGAGCCGACTCCACAGTTGTTGCCATTTCCTAGGTATTTTAGTTCCTTATCTGAGAATCTTTTATGGTACATAGTGAGTTTAACTTTTAAAAACTTTTAAATAATGTACGTCAAAGTTAAAATCTATTCCAACTAGCAGTAGTGCTGTACGATATCTACCTATATAGGAGCACCATAATAGCTAGTGGAAGTAAGCAATTAAATTTGCTGTAATTCCCATAACCCAACTTTTGTAAGTTGTCACAAAAGCTGTCACTTCCACAGCAATTCTCCATTATGTATATTTCAGTAATAAAGTACTCAAAACTGTCACTGTAAAACACCTTCAATGAATGCGGAATTATCTGTCAGCAGCTAAAATCCCCAAAATTGACTAAAATGAGAGCCCTGTCGTGATTATATCTAATGAGGAAATTGGACTTCGTTTCTAACCCCATATACCTACATATGTAGATAGCGATTTACCTTGTAAAAATGTGTTTTCATTTAAGACGCATTCTTCTGTCGTCATCAGCTTGGGGTATCAAGATAAATCTCTAGTTTTGATAGAGTTCCCCATTATTAGGACATTATATGTAATAGTTTAAGTGGTACCTACGCATGTCATCCTTTCATTATAAATTCAATGTTGCTGCAATCTCACGAAATTCCTCAATGGCAATGACAACGTCTTAAAATCTCCTTTAAAATGTTTATGAAATAGGTTGATTGGTCAAGTGGAAGGATGGGGGAGAGCTTCGTCAATATTTTCCTTGTCGCACTCAAGTAAACATCCTTTTTTCAGAAGAAATTATCTTTAAAGTGTTAACAAGGTCCAATCAGCTTTGAGCTTTTTAAGGGCAAATATGATCGTTAGCCCAGATCTGTTAAAGGAATTCAATAATCTTTCCAGCATATCTTGTAATATTCCCCCAACATGTCCTTGCAATATTGTCACTGGTGAGCACTGTAAGTGGGACAAGGATTTCCAAAAATTCAAAATTAACCCTAGAGCATTTCTCAGATCCACATGGATATTGGGGTACACCGCTATATCGACATTTTCCTACGTTTTCCTTGCACTAACTTCCTCCTCAAAAGATGCGAACAAGCCGAACGGAAACGCAATAGGGATTGCTTTCTTTCAAGCGCTGGGAATGCTCCTGATGGGATTTTCTTCGAAAACTGTCTACAGAAACTGGAAACTTGTGGAAACATTCCTGAACGAAGTGGCTACTTTTGGGAGCCATTTCCCCCAGCAAAGTATACAAGGAAAGGATTCTTGGGCTGGCGAAATCCAAATTAGGAATATGAACAAATCTGCCGCTTCTCAGTGCGGAAGCACCCGAAATATTAGTATACGCGCGGTAACTCTCGCGGCCACAATAGCGTCAACTGTAATTCCAAATCAGCCGCTGAACGTACTTTACTTTTACCCGTCCAGTTTAGTCTTAGACGGGATCAGGACACTTGAAGAGATAACACCACAAGTCGGATGGGTACTGGAGAAAGTTGTCCTCTTCCTCTGGAATCTGATCGTTTGGCATATCATTGGAAGGCAGTGGGTATTCTTGATAACATTCCTTACGACGGGAAGTGTTGCCCTGTCAGCAATAATTTTGTCTTTGACAAGGTAACTAAAAAATTCCGAGTTTTTTATCTTAAAATCAGACACGAACTTTAAAATTAAAATATTTTTTTTCAGAGACATCATCGTTAATCGAAGCAAAAGTGCTAGTGGATACTTCCTAGTGACTTACCGGAAGCTTCAGATCCTCTCTCAGATATTTAACCATCTCGAATCCAAAATCCTAATAATCTTCAGCCTCCACGCGATGTACATTCAGGTCCTTTCCGGTGTAAATTTGCTCGCTGGTGACAACGCAAAATTCTTCGGTGAAAGGAGCAACTCCCTTAAAATATTTTTCACTGTAATGCTTATGGACGGTCTCATTGGACTTTGCCCTATCCTCGGATTTTCTGCAGATGTCCATGATAACTCCAGGAAAAGTCTCGGACAAATGCTTGGAAGCACTCGATGCATGTCTCCAAGAAACGCGAGGTCATTCAAAGTGATACTTAGATCACTTTCTCTTATCAAGGTCAACTTTGGGAGAATGAACTATATCGAGAAGCTTACTCCCATTCTCTTTCAAAATTTCGCCACGGGAAAGCTCATCGACTGCCTTCTACTGCTCAAGCTTCGTAGATAAAAAAAACACAAAAAATGTAACCGAGCCAGGAATCGAACCTGAACTATTCGCGAACTGCTCACGCTTCTGTAGTGTTTACTTGCATGGGACCTCAGACAACTTTGTTCACTATACCTTAGTCGTGTTCCACAGTTTACTGCCCGGAACAACGCAAGCGGCAGCCAGCACCCCGGTAGTTTATCACACCTCGGTAGCCGCAATATCAACAACGAAAGTAAGCAAACACTACTCGTGACTTTCAGGCGAGTAGCCTAACCATTAGGCTACTCGGTCACTTTACGTTCTATTGTGAAAAATAAAAATATTCAAGCGTCTCGCACTAGCTTGAGCTTCAATTAGCAGTGTTGGCTTCGTCATTGGTAGGCTTTTAGACCTAGGTATATATACCCAGTCCTGGGGCGAATTGCAACGTTTGTCACGTCGGAAAAGGATTTTACTTCGGTATAGGTATATATATATTTCGTTTAGATCGTGTCTACTTACATAAAATAAGTTATTTTACTGGATCTAATTAAAATAACTTTTTTTTTGTCTAGAACTATGCCATTCCTGTCGGCTTGTCATGACTTATATTTTAGATATTTTTGTCAATTAAATAATTTACTATTGATGTCACATGCTGTCCGTTTTTCTTTCTCCGTTGCATAACCATTACATATGAAACATATGATTAGTAGACAGAAGATTAGTGTTTAAAGGTACACCTTACAAAATATACCTTAATCATAATAGACAATCGAGAATGAGCAAATCTCGACAAGCCGACCCCCGTCATCAGTTTATAATTTGGAATAGGACTTGTCATGCTCTCTCTCAGACAATAATAAAGCTTATTAAAATTATCAGAAAAAACAGTTTTATAGGAAATCAAGCACAAAAAATCATTTAAATCAATAAATAATTGAAAGCATAACAGAGGATGAAAACTCTTTCTAGACACATCATATTTTTTCAAGGACTACATACACGAATTATCGGCAAATCTACTAGATATATATCATACCTAAAAAGCTAACGTGGGTGGAAGGTGTGAACCTAAAAGTTTCAGGATGATCCAGTAATAAAAGCTACAATACACGTAAACGGCTAGCGATTTGGTTGATCCTCTCAAAGGCGCCGTATGATACAATGTTCATCTTAACATTTGTTTTTGGATGTATGATAGAATCAAATCAATAATGACTTAAGTGTGTTCTACGGTAACATGGAATACCTAAAATAATTAATTTTATTGTCAATATTTGCTGAGCTTGAACAAACAAGCTACGAATAGTTTAGGTACCATTTTCCGGCGCCAATTTACTAACGATCAGATAAATTTGGATGACCCGATGCCGGTGAAAGTCCTAAACAGTTTTTTTGATTGAGGAACAAAACAAATCACTT